>JAECUM010014036.1:27500-45707 GCA_016617855.1 Megalonaias nervosa | reverse complement strand
TGATATTTGTGTTCCTCGGTAGCCAGCGCTCATAGACAGGACTTTTGTTTAAGTATGTATTTAATTTTCTGACATTCGAAACGGTATTTGAGTAATGTATCTTCAATAAGTTCGATCAAAATTTAATTTACTAAGTATTGAATAGCTTCATTAACCTGCCCACATTGCATTGATTGTAGCACTGAAAGTATAGGTCAAGAGATAAAGTCTTACAGTTTTTTTTTTCCAATTGGTAAATGTATCACAATAGATCGTCAGGAGATTGTTCTAAAGATAGGCACAAAGCTGGCATAAATTGGGGTATCAAGAACACACTACCCACGCTGAGACTTGCTTCAGTGGCAGTTTTGCTCCAAAATTCAGTCTTTTATCGTTTGAAAATCGGAATCCTTTAAAATCATGAAATACATTTAACTTTGTTTTTTCGGTTCAATCTCTAGGAGCTTCTTCGTATCTCAGAAGGTTAAGAAATGGCATTTTGAAAGTATGTTATATCTCTAATCTCACATAAGAAATTCCTTGCCACAATAAGCGTACATTCTTGTACGAGAACCATAATGGTTTGTAAGTACATCCACTACATCCGTAGATGGGCACACAAACAACATTCTTATCGTTTGAGTTGATATACGTGTTACTGTTCGACGCCTTCTAGGGATCAACACCAGCCTTTCAGCTGGTATTTTGTTCTGGAGTTTGTCTGGAGCTGCAATAGCCACCAACTTCGTTCTTCAATTTAAGAAACTGGATGACTTTGCCGGACACAAACATTCGTAGAAGTTGGTCGTCATATTATTGATATTGTCATTTCTAGGGAAAGTGCCAAATTTCGTAATCGTTTAGTACCTATATTCAGGATGAAGATTCTTAGAAAATTTGACACTTACCAATGTGTCTTTCAAGCCGGGCTTTCCGTTATCCTAACGACAAGACTGGTGTTGCTTACACGTGTTAGCACACGTGCGCCATTACAGAAACACAGTCTTGTTGCGGCGATAACAATACAACACAGTATGATACCGTGTTTGTTGGTAGAATATATTTTAATTTGATCTGGTCTTCTTGCTGTGGAAAGTGTTCAAAGTTAATGTTTTGTCAACTTGTGTCACTATCTCTCTCGTGGTACAAGTCGACGAATGACGTCGCCATCGCTTTGTTTCTTGCTGCTTCTTGGAAGGATGAGATAGTTTCATGACGGCAAGCTATGCAATCTTAATTTGACCATGATTATTTCTCTCTATAGAGATACCTATATGCCCTATACAGGTGAAAATACACTCGCGATGACATTTATCGTCAGAGATTTACATGAAGCAATTCGAAAATACCCATTCAACAGGTCTTATGTATAGACTGAAGACCAATCCTCTCTAGTTAAAAGACAAATGTTAGTTGTGCCTTTGAAGAAAAAGTGCAGTGGGATACAGAACGTCGCAGAAAAGGAACATCATAACAGACTTATAGTATTCCTGTCATTTTATTCAACCTGTTCACACTTCACAGTGTTGCATATTTTCTTGCTGATTGATATGTTCCCTATTTTGTTGTATTGCAACACTCGCCTGTTCATCTCATATTGATGTTCTACAATGTATCTGTATCTTCCTTCGTTTTTCTTTCAAAATCTGGCAGTGATGAAGACGAAAGAAAAGATGAAGGTGTTTGAATCAGGGATAAGGAATCGACAAAAAGAAATCTTGAACGACCTCATTATCTGGAACATTAAACATTACTGCAATAGTCAAAAGGTCAGCCCAGGTTTAAAAATTATTGCGTTAACTTTCATAACCTTTCTCCATTTATCATCTCACTTATTTATTAAAATGGTTATAACTGTGGTAGGGAAGTTTTCTTGTAGTTGCGTATATGCAAAACTTAGTCGGATTTAGTTTAAGTTAATAAGTGGTCAAACATAAGGAATATTTAGTATCGCGTCATTATACAGATAAGGTCCCATTGGCCTGAAATATCCCACTACACTAATTTTATATTCGCATTTCAGAACGTGCCTCGGCAGTCCGGGTCCGCACTATAACAAAGAGGAATATGCCAATCATGTGATGAAACAGGCAGGAGAGGTGTTCACATCTAATGAACAATGTGAGCTCATTGTTGGATTCAACTCTATCGTATGTGAGGTATTATACTGTTTATGCATGCATATGAGGAAAAATACGATTGAGTGGATGACATTCTACTCAAAATTAATTGGTATTTATAAATAAAATTGTGTATGTGTTACAAAAAAGAAATGTAGGTTGCGCTCTTTGCCAGGCTTAAGTTTAAAGGTATATGAACTTTTCACTGACTTTTCTTTGCGCCTACCGGACACTCTGACACTGGGTCACATGCTGTAATATTCAGAGACATTAAGTAAAAGAGTCACAATATTTCTAACTATTATGATTTTGACGTAACAAAACATCAATGTTGATTCCGGACAATTAATGGATAACTTCCGATTTCAAAGGTTGACTAACTCCATAATCCTAATAGACGAAGACGTTCATGTAATCTAATGGTTGTGGTGAACCTGAATGATTCAGAGGCAGTATTAAATTTTAAAACTAGAGTGGATTTAACGACAGCCTATTGTTTGTTTCTAAATTTAAAAGTTGCGTACGAATAACCAAGGCAACCCTAACATTATGGTAAAACGTGAAACAATAAAATGAACCATATCGAAGTTGATCAATGATTAGATGCAATAAAAGTCTACCCTGATGTAACATTGTGTGACCGGAAGTTCAACAACCGCAAACAACTTGAGTTATAGCCATTACCACTATGAATGGACCGATGAGGTATTATTGCACACTTTAATCCTCCGAAAATCGCCATTATTGTTTATTTCTCTAATTGACATTGGAGATTTAAAACCATTTGCCTGCATTTAATAGTAAGAAATATTAAAGCCAAAACATAACATACATTGATTACTAAGGTCATGTATATTGATAGCTACAAGTAATATAGATAATGAAATCAATCTCATCACTTGGAAAATAACAAAGAAATAATTGAATTATCATCATATCGAAACAAGTGAAAAATTGAAACTGCGCAGCTCAAAAAATGTACGCAAAACAGAATATAATTATATCATCTCATGAACATATGATATAGTCCATGTTCTATTAACATGATCACATTGTTTAACATACATGCTCAAACTGAACGTGCAAAACAAACAATGTAATTGTATTATCACATGTACAACCTTCTGCTGTTCCATTGTTACACCTTCAATGATACAATTCTAGTTGCAATTGCTCACAATCGGAACTGGAATTACTAAAGCAGCAAAGATAAAGAATCCTACTGGATATGACGTCAGTAAAAACTGGAACAAACCCCCATTTATATATTAAATAATAATTCGTTTAGGTCATTTAACTCACCAAGCACTTTGTTGTAGTTGCCCTTGGCAAGAACTGAATAAGAGTTGAAGACAATTTATCTAGCTAAAACCTAGCGTTAGCAATGATCGCTGTTATATACTGTTTTGCCTAGATTTGTTAAACTTGGACGTGTCTCATCCTCATGAATACTTGACTCCTAAATGTACGTATCTGTTAATCATGTTTCAAGCTTCACTTACGTTTTGAATGCTCTTCCAAGACAATTTAGCCAGCTCAGTCCATGCTTGAATTATGAAACTAGATGCATGGCTCTCAGTTAGGATCATACCCTAACAACCAAAGGAAGTCATGGGCATGTACGTTTTACATCTTACATGTTAGATACCGTTCATGGATTTAGTTTAAAATCACATTGGTGTTTTGCTCCCTGAATACGCACTTTTACACCATGATTTGTGGCATCGTTTGAGGTATATCTTCATGAATACCTGCCCAAGATCACAAAAGTATGTGAATGTGTTTCATATTTCATGCTTTCTTGACTGTGCCAGAGTTATCAGTCAAGATAACAGTATGCGTTTATTTAGTACTACATCGTTACATAAAAGAAGGATAATGTGACAACCATTTGATTTTTAAAGGATAAGGAGAAATATATGTATAGTTCTAGACCAACTTTGTTTTCTTTATTACATATATAATATGATTATACATGTATTTACTAAACTTGGCGTGATCATGCACCCTGTTGAGTGAGACACCCATATCACAAAGGTGGTTACTAGAACCTACATTTTACGCATTACTGACTTTTGATATATTTAGTATTTTACTGTTCATGTTTGAATGTTTAGACTGAAAAAGCAACACTTGTACAAAATAAATGATTGTGATTGACCTTTCAATGATTTAGATTGTATGTTTGCATTCAGCTCATGGTACGTAGATCTTTGGCATCCAAAGTACATTTTGTCCTATATAAAATGATAACGCTTAGCGGTAGGATGTGCCTTGATGATCATTATTATCACAGATCAGTAGCTTGTTGCTATAGCTCCTATTGAACATTCCGCTGATTTGGGTTACAACTTTTGTGCTTAATTTAGATTTATCAGACACTGATTATGCTAGAATCGAGTAATTGATGATGGTATGCATTTATGAAACTGCCATAATCGTACAACAACATAAGTCTCAAGTGACTGCATCTTCACATTTTGCTGGCACTACTTTAGATTATATATTTAATTATTAATCGAACAAGTTTGTTTGTATGCGTACATACTGTGTTACCTAGAATCATGTAATTTGCTGAGTGTATCCATTTTCATAATAGCTACAACCTAATTGTACAAATGCGTTTTGATGAATATATTTCATGCTTGAGGGAAGTGCTGACATTTTGTTTTTAAAGGTTATTTATTTGGAGATGTTTACGCTCCAATCATCACATATCGTGCATCACATTTGTTACTATACCTTACAGCAAAATAATAATGAATGTGACTTAAATTCTGTGATTTACAAAAATGTACTCACCAGTTGCTTTTATGATAACATATATCAATTACCGTTAGACCTAAATACCGCCGTGTTAATAACTCTATAGTTTATGGGTGATAGGCTGCCATCAACAGTTTTAATGTTATCATCAACAGTTTCCACAATACACAATTGGTATCAACATTTTAAATGTCTTGTTCGATTATAAATTATTATTAGTATCAGATGAGGGAACTATATTCTAGATGCTTTTCATATATTCCTCGTATTAGTGGACGTCGCCGTTATCATCATGTCATGTATATGCGAGTCTGCACCAGGAGATACGATCCTGTACCTTTTTCAACTAGGGATTTGCAGTCAAGGCTTAGCTCCTTGAGGTCATGCTGTACACGTCTGAATCAAGTGCGTGTCGATTGTGCTGTTCGTTCCAGTGCAGCACTTTACATACACGGTTGTGATCCTTATATGTAATTTCTCTAGAATTTGGTAAAAGACTTGCAATTGCCAAGACCTGGTGGTATGTGCAACCGACAGTCACTTTGATCTCTTCCTGACTTCTACATTAGTAACGTTTTGAGTGCATGGAAGGCCAAGTATTCCCTTCATAAAGCAAGGATAGTAAACTGTATACGTTATACAGACAGACCTTTGCACCCAGGCTATTCATGTTATTTTTTTGTCGTGGAGTGAATAGCCGATATACTTAAAGGAGACCAGTGTGTCTGCCTCGAGTCCCTGTGTTGCTTTGCTGACGTGATGGTTTATATACTGGCAGTTTGGATTTTACACTTTGTTAATCGTCAACCTTTGTGTCAACTATCCAATAGATACCACTGCGCATCGCACTATTCAATGCCCAATCAGTAGGATCACCGGAAAAGTGCACATAATTAGTTATTTTATCAACGATCAGAATATCGACGTGCTATTCCTGACAGAAACATAGCTAAAAACATCAGGCGATGCACCCAAGTGCGCTGATCTAACACACCGGATACTCCATCAAGTCGTTCCCCCGCCACTCTCGTGGAGGTGGAACTGCTGTCATCGCAAAGAACTCCATGATCAAACGTCTTAACCATACTACAACCTTCAATTTCTACCACACATCGTTTGAACTAATCCAAACCACACTCACACTGGAACAAAGGTCAGTCCATTAATCTGCCTCTACCGCCCTGCTCCTAGTAGAAAAAAATAGCTGACAGAATCTCTCTTTTTGGAGCAGTTTCCGAATCTCCTGATTATTCTTGGAGATTTCAACTTTCACTTTGACTGTCCTGGAAACCCATGCACATCAAAACTTTTAGATTCCATTCACGTTTTCAACCTCAAACAGTCAGTTAGCCAACCCACCCATAAACATGGTCACATTTTAGACAGGATTCTTTACAGACCTGATGATAATATTCCACAGTCCTCCCTGGTGTCCCACGAACTTTCATCAGATCACCTCTGCATTATATGCCATCTTGACGTATCAGTCACTAACCCTCCACCTTTATTCGCTACTAAGAGAAACCTCCGTATGATAAACAGAACCCAACTAATGCATGACATCCAAGCAAACCTAACAACTAGCTTACCTCCTACAGCAGAACAACTCGATAACTGCCTGCGTTCATTGCTTGATAAACATGCCCCAGCAACCAAGTGCAGAGTAGCAATTCAGAAGTGGTCTTCGTGGTATAGAAGTGTTAGGGACCAGCTTCGCACTGCTAAAAGAGACCGCCGTAAAGGTGTGAGGCTTTGGCTGTCCACCAGACTCACTATTCGTAAGCAGATCTATGAGGCCGCTAAGAAGAATGTCACAAACATAGTCCATGCAGCGAAATCAGCCCACTACAGTACTAAGATCACGGAAAGTTCCAGCTGCAAAGAGCTATTTGAGAGTACTAACAAGTTAATGTCAAGGAACAAATGTACACCACTTCCAGCTATCTTCTCTCTAGTCGACATTCCGGACCTATTTGCAAATTTCTTCCGTGACAAAGTACAAGCCATCAGAGATAAACTTGACAACACAATTTCAGTTGACTCGTCGTCACCATACAAATACGATACAGAATTTCAGCGGCAACCGTTAGCAGCATCTGAACCTGTCTCTATGGATTTAGTACGTACATTCGTGATGAAGAGTGCACCAAAGTCATGTGAACTTGATCCGATTCCGACGTCACTGCTGCTAGAGTGCTTAGATCCAATATTGCCTGCACTAACTGATGGTATTATTACCTCTCTCTCATCTGGGGAATTCCCATCATTTTACAAAACTGCCATTGTAAAGCCTCTGCTGAAGAAACCAACACTCGACCATAATGATTTAAAGAACTACCGCCCAGTTTCTAATCTCCAATTCATGTCAAAAATCTTAGAAAAAGTTGTTCTATCCCAACTTGTATCTTATCTGAATTCAAACAGTCTTTTTAGCAATGTACAGTCTGCATATCGCCCTTGCCACAGTATTGAAACTACTCTTCTGAAAGTAGTCAATGACCTTCTCTCTGCTTTGGATAGCGGAAAGATTACAGTCCCCACTCTCCTTGACTTGTCTGCAGCATTTGACACTATAGACCATGATATATTACTTCACCGTCTCCAGCATGTATTTGGCATTCATGATACGGCCTTACTATGGTTCAAGTCCTACTTGGTCAACAGGACACAAATGGTGTCCGCAAATGGTATAAACTCCAGCCCAGTTGATCTATGCTGTGGTGTTCTACAGGGGTCTGTTCTTGGACCTGTTCTCTTCATTCTATACACTCAGCCACTCTCAAGTGTCATAGATCATCATCCCGTGTCTCACCAATTGTATGCTGATGACACCCAAATATACAAATCTAGCCATCCAACTGAAGTTGAAGCTACCATCCAAGGCGTAGAGAGGTGCATTTTTGATGTGAAATCATGGATGACATGTAACAAGCTGCAGATGAATGATGATAAAACTGAAGCCATTCTAATTACAACACAAAGACTTTCTCATTCACATCCTTTACCGCAGACAATAAATATCAGCAACACCAACATTAAATTCACAGTCAGTACGAAACCTCGGTGTTACTCTTGACAGTACTCTCTCATTGCACCAACATGTCATGAACATATGCAAGGCTGCATATCTTGAACTGAGACGCATCAGCTCCATTCGCAAGTATCTTTCAGCTGA
Source organism: Megalonaias nervosa (assembly GCA_016617855.1). Classification (NCBI taxonomy): domain Eukaryota; kingdom Metazoa; phylum Mollusca; class Bivalvia; order Unionida; family Unionidae; genus Megalonaias; species Megalonaias nervosa. The sequence goes on along the minus strand of JAECUM010014036.1, from coordinate 37,667 downwards.
TGCCACTAAAACGCTTGTGTGTTCCTTAGTACTTTCAAGACTGGACTATTGTGACTCAATTCTGTCTGGTTCGTCTCAATATCTACTCTAAAAACTTCAAAAAGTTCAAAACACAGCTTCTCGGATCATCCTTAGAGTACCACGATCAGAGCACGCCTCTCCCCTGCTCTCTACCCTACACTGGCTATCCATACGATCCAGAATTAAATACAAAATTTGTTCTCTGTGCTACGTTTCACTGACGGGCTCCAGTCCAACATACCTATCTGCCCTCACCCATGTGTACACACCTGCAAGATACTTACGCTCCTCTTCTGACACTCGTATTCTCATTATTCCCACTATGAAAATGAAATCATATGGACAACGCTCTTTTGCATACCAGGGTCCAGCAATGTGGAACGAATTGCACACTGCACTTAGATACAAAGACACAGTGACCTCATTCAAGAGCGCTCTTAATATTCACCTATTTCAACTGCAAGAACAGACTTAAAGACCTAATAATGTATCCTTATAATGTATCCTTGCCTTAAATATTTACAGCATGTTTTCTGTTTCTAATTTCGTGGTGTTTGTTTTTATTTTTGTAATCATATTATTATATATGTTTTTTAAGTGTTGCCAAATGTTGTAAAGCGCTTATTCAAAGAAATTAGAATAGGTCTCTGAGCAGACGGATTTTCGAATAGTAGTCAAGCGTCAAAGAAATATTCACTTCGCTTTGTTTAACTTACTGAAGAAGGTTTCATATATATATATATATATATATATATATATATATATATATATATAAGTATATGTTATATATGTGTGTGTGTGTGTGTGTGTGTGTATGTGTGTGTGTGTGTGTGTGTGTGTGTGTGTGTAGATGTATATATATTTGTACTTAGGCATGCACGCACACAAGCATGCATGCAAGATAGATAGATAGACAGACAGACAAACAGATAGACAGACAGACAAATAGATGTTGAAACAGAAGATATTTATATATAGTTATAATTATCTCTCACATTAAAAAATAACTCTAAATAGCTCTTCGGAGTTCTAACACATTCTGTTTTAAATTGTGTTTGTGCTCTCGCCATGTTCCTTTTCCAAGATGAGTCGTAAGGGAAAGTCGCTGTTAATATTTTACTCTCGTACAAAATATATTTTGACTTTGATTTCCGTAAACGTTTTTATGTTTGTAACTTCATAATCTTAAGTAGTTTTGATGATGCTATATTTTTCAGCAAACTTTGGAGGTTCTTTTAATGCAGCTTAATTGTTTTCAATATCTGTAGGTAAATAAATTTATTTTGCATTTAAATTATTCCAGGTTCATCTCCAGTATATCCAGCTCCTATACACAGCCGGTTACTGTGTATCTCTGGTCTCCCTCATCATTGCAGTTTTCATAATGCTCTATTTTAGGTAAGGAACATACCTTCCCGATCCGCTTCTCTCTGTCTTTTGATGTGTAAGGTCTTTTTAATTCTCTACCGAAATGCAAAACAATATTTGAAATTGCCCTATAAAGTAGTTTTAATGACTTTTATTAAAGTAATTAAAATATTTTTAACTTAAGATTGCAAAATCTTCTGTTTTTCATACATTATTCCAATTTTATAAACCACAAAACTAACAGGATTGAAAGAGAAATATTTTGTAGCGGAAAGAAATTCACTTTTAATACTGAGTTCAGGTAATATATTTCAATTAACTATAGTAGTACATGAAATAATAATTTGTTTTCTAAAGTAAATAAAAATATTTGTAAATAACAAACATAATCTCACTCAGTTATCATTAGTGCTTGTGTTCCAGAACGATTAAGACTAACAATACATAGACAACATCTGATTCCGAGATAAATTCTCAATGTGTTCTATTTTCTTGCATACAAAATTTCATTGGTCCAATTTACGGGGTTCGTTTTAAAACCAAATAAGCTTGCTTTTTAAAAAGGCAGTTTCTTTCGCATTGGTTATGTTTATCCACAGACATCCCTTTCCGTCATATTACAATTGATAATTTTGATTTTACTTTTCACGGCACGGTTATTTTAGTATTACATTGATTGAATTTTATTGGTTTGTAATCGCAGTTTCAACACATTGTTGGCTATATCAAGCTAAAATGGGAGCTAAATGCCTTTCCCAAGGACAAATCTATTTTTTCCCAAGGACACACAGCTGTCTTTCCCAATGACAAACTGATGTCTTTCCAAGTGACAGACCAATGTGGCCGACCAGACAAGTAGACAGTACGTAAGATATATTTGTATAAGATAAATAGCTCTCTCAAGCAAGAATTTTAAAAACATTTTACGGTATTAGTGGACTGGTGAAGCAATTTTTCACTGAAAAAAAAAAGAAAACTGTGGTCCATAAACAAATTAATACAGCCCCATGAAACTTATGAAAGGTTTTGAACTGACATTAACCTTTTGTAATATTACTCAATATACAGAGAACATCTTATAAAAGGAGCTGAAATACTTAAATTAACTTTTAGTTCAGATTTTAGCGTCAAAACGTGTGTTGGGAAATTGAATTTAAGATAAGACAAATTAGTGCTTTTATTGCACTGGCAGATGGAGGTGCTTATGTTTTAATTTGAATACCCTGACTTAACCAATAGATGTTCCTCATTAAAGATATATGGACCGTATAGACATGCATAATATTCCAAGTTTATGAAATGTGTGCAACAAAATATTATTCCATGTTTTACTGAAACAAAATTAAATGAGTGTGCCAATATTGTAGCTGCATAGTTTTGAGTATACTTGTATGAAGATTCAAAAGAATTTTGCAAGCAGAATCCGAAGGTAAATTTATTTATGCCAAGGATTATGTATTATTATGTATTATTCACTGAATATGGTTGGGTTTTAAAGGCACCTTCAACACTTTGTTGGTTACAGTACAATAAATCCTCCATCAGTATCAACACAGACGTGAGGGTCTGATTTATCAGAGCTACACCATCAAAGTAATTTTTGGTTATAGTTCCGATATTGGCATACGTTCTGTCTGTGGTGCGGCTCTTGTGACGTACCTGAAATAATTAGATTTTTTTCAAAAATTGTATTTATATCAAAATTTGCTGACTAACGCTGAATACTGTTCAAGAAATATTATTTTATAATATCATTACTCTCCACAAAAACAAACTCCTCTTTCCACTCTGTCTTAAATCCTTTATTCTCGTCTTCAAACCTTTCCAATATTGCCTCCATTATTGCAAATCACAAAGGTCGTCCAGTTGCCTCCAGTATTGCAAATCATAAAGGTCGTCTAGTTGGCCGACCCTGTGCTAAACAGACTGAATATCGTCTAGTTGGCCAACCCTATGCTAAACAGACTGAGTATCGTCTAGTTGGCCAACCCTGTGCTAAACAGACTGAGTATCGTCTAGTTGGCCAACCCTGTGCTAAACAGATTGAGTATCGTCTAGTTGGCCAACCCTGTGCTAAACAGACTTAGTATATTTACTTGACACGAGAGAATAGTGGATATATTTCATCGAGTAGGTGAAAACAACAGTACTTTCAGGAGTTGCACAGCCATGAGTGAAAATCCTGAAGTGTTTCACCCACGATATGAAATGTGTCCTTTATTCACTAGAAGCAAACACGTTTTATTTTTCTTTTAAGCTCAAACGTATTGGCTAACAATATGCATAACAGATTGAAGTAGATTTCTTCCTATATCGCGCTCGATAACTTCAACGGTTTACTGTTTACGCTCGGTGTTGTTTTGTGCATATTCGCACAGAAAATATCAATTGTAACATGATTCTCTTTATTAATTCAAGGTAAAATAGCACATTTAAAAAATTGAACAAACAATTAGATGCACATTGTTGAATTTCATCTTGGCTGGTCTGCATGCGAGGTCGCCATACTTACCATTAAAAACAGGTATAAAAAATTATTGATCATAATGTCGTCGATGCAGGCAAAAAATATTTATTGTATTTCACTCAGTGGCTAATCAGAATTATTGCACTTGGAAAATCCAGTAATTCACGACTTAGCATCATTACCATACTTGATGCACTGGAGTTGATTACTGATTCTCTCTCTTGTTACGATACGTAGGTTTATCGAAAACTCCTATGACATTAAATCTCGTTTAAACAAAGTCCAACATCATCAAAACGCGCCCGTCTTTAAGTAAAAACGTCCCAGTTTAGAACGTGGCGTCATATTTTTGTTCATGACATCACGTGCTTGGTGATTTCATATTTTGCTATGTTATATATATAGAGGATCTCAAATAGGTAATGATTGTATATTGAATTTATAAAATGAGTCAAGGCTCGCAAAAGCTGGACATTATTCAACGAGTTTCATAAATTTAATATTAAATCAGTACCCATTTGATATTCTTTTTACAACATAGTTTTAATTTCATTGGAAATTATTTAGATAGAAAGAAGAATGAATAATTTCGTTCATTCTGGCAGACGTTGCACCTTTCATTTGTTATGCATAAATATAGTCCCAAACAAAGTTGAATAGATTATACTTTTTTTTTTTTTTTTTTTTTTTACAAACTATGAATCAAAGAACAAGCGTCCATAAACGGAACATTTTATAACCATTAAATCATTTTTTAAAACAGAATGATCCATTCGTGTTGATATCACATAGTAGGCCTAGAGTACATATGTACCCTAAAATGTCACTTTTCACAAATAAACATTACATTGTTGCAATGTTCATGTGAAAGAGGATTACTGAATGCAGAAATTCCCATATTTACTGAAATGTATTTGTGACCAGATATTTGCAGTATTCGATTTGGAACAGTATACTGTTAAAAAGACGTAAACAAATTTCTTTTTGAGTCCGAGTTGCATAAGGTATTTACCGCGTAACTACGCTGTAATTGGATATGGTTCTGTCGGTTGAAAGACCGGTTTATGTCCACATCCTTCTGTGAACAGAGGTGAGCTTATTTACTTCTGTAAGTTAACATTTAAACTACGCTTGTATATAGGGTGCATTCTATGTTACAAATACACCGCCCCCTCCACCCACACACCACACACCCGCTATCAAATGAGCTAGAGCAATACCCTTAACGTTACTTCTTGTTTTTTATGTCTTGAGGTTTTACGCCATCTTTCTTAAGATGATATTGCTATACATGACTTAACCAAAACCTGTGGGGGGTAAATTGTCCATATTCAGACAGCGGAGACAATTTTTCCCCAATTTCCTTTTCTGAGTCGAGTTGAAAAATGGCTGCCAAAATGTTCATTGAAAACAAAACATTCCAGAACGCGGAGTTTCAAAGGTTTTCCCACCACCGCAGCCCATCAGTAAAGAGAATGCTGTACAATAATTTCATGGGCTTATTTGGATCAATCAGAATCACAGAAAGTGATATGTAACACGTTGTGATATAAGCAATATGAAACTGCAGATACTACAGAAAAACTGTACCGACTACTTCATATATATATATATATATATATATATATATATATATATATATATATATATATATATATATATATATATATATATATATATATATATATATATATATTGGCAGCAGGGCAGATGAGTCCGTTTTCAAACAGAGAGTGACTATACAATTTTCTGCAAAATCAGGAAAAAATCCTATACACAAAACCTTACTTGGATGTTAATTATTTACCTAAAAGGCAATTTCTAATTCTGGAATTAGTAGATGGATGAAACATTTGTAGTTATGATAAAGAGGCTGTTAACGATGATATAAGGAAACATAGTGCAAGAACATCTCTTTTAAAAGACACATTCTATAATGTGGAAGCAAATGTGAAGAAAGACAGTTGTGTTACTATCCGAGAGGTGGCAGACCATTGGGATAGTGCAACGAAAGTGCAGATGATATTCTGACCGAGGAATTTGGAATTCACAGGTTTTGTGCCTTTTGGGTGCCCAGAATGCTTGATAAAGAACACGTAGATTTAACGGTGAAGATCTGCATGGAATTATTTTACAGGTACAAAGTAGAACGGTATTATCTGTTAAATAAAATCGTTGTATGTGATAAATCTTGCATCCATTACTTTGAACCCAGGAGTCAGAGACAAAATAGTGTATGGAAGCACACAAGTTCGCCAACACCTTTAAAAGCACGTCTTTCTAAATGGATTCCAAAGGTTACATTCATTACGTTGTTCAACACATAAAGAATAATTTTTTACCACATTGTACAAGAGGACACCAGAGTCAATAAACAATAATTTGCCACAGTCGTTAGATATCATATAATTTACCTGAGGCTATGAAGCAAAAGGTGTTCAGACCTACTGATAACGCGTTTGCACACACATGCAAGTTTGTAATGCAGGTCTTACAAGACCTTGGCCTTGAAATTCTAAATCACACATGATACAATCCAGATATTAACTCCTTGCAACTTTTTTTCAAATGCTGAAAGATTGAAAGATGCACTTCAGGATAACCATTACGTCAGAAGAAAACTAAGGGAGTTAATCACTGGGCCGCTACGAAAGCTGTTACATGATGAGCTGATGAACTTTAGTCACGAGATGGGAGAAGTACATTATATCGAATGGAATTATTTCGAGAAGGACTAATAAAATTATTGTAAACTGCTATGTAAATGTTGCTTTACGTCGTTTGTCACAGAAGGTTTGATCAACCCTCATACATTATTAATTAATTATTAATTATTTTTACGAATTAAATTGTTAAACAACATAATGTTGAGAAAACATTTTACGTCTTACCAAAAAAAGGATAACTATACGAAGCGTAAAATAACCATTTTGATAGGTAGTCAAAATCGTTTGGATAACAGGAACTACTTAAGAATTTATTGATCTCACTGGTGGCAAAATGAGTGATTTATTCCAGAAGATTTTATCCAAAACCTATCTAGTATACTGTATAAAAATACTGTTTCTAATGCAGGAAATGTTTCAGAAAGGTTACTGTTTGAACTGCATTTAGTTTAAGGTTGCACTATGTGTCACTTCAGTAAACCAATATCAAAGAGGGAGGTGATTACGAAAGGAAAAAGCAGACTTTATTAGAATACAACGAAAACGTAGATAAATGAACATAAAGGAAGTTTTGAAAATGAAAGTCCGATGATAACGTTCATGACAATATTTCACTCATAACTTTTACTTTAATTCTTAAAGACTTAAACACATTTGACGACGTAGAATATAAAAGTTTTACAAGAGATATTAACCTTGAACCCCACAACAATGTCCTTCACAGACATGTTACAGCTGAAGAGGTTATTCCAGTCACTTTTGTCGCCAGTATTGGTGATGTCATCGATGAATATATCATATAAACATCGCATATATTGATTCATGTCTAACTAAATTATTGTCCCCCGCCTTCTTGAAGAAAAGTGAGTACAGTATCAGCGTCTCTGTCCGTCCGTTTGGTTGTATGTCCATCCGTCACACAATCCCTTCTGATTGATAACTTTAAAGACGTCTGAGATTAAGGAGTGAAGTTTGGTACACTTGTACATCGTCACTAGAAGGTGTATTGCATGCCATATTTGGGGTTCGAGCGTCAATGTACAGGTCACAGCTCATTATTTTATGTTTCAATCACTATTTTTCATCAGCCCTATGAGTATGAAACAGTTTGAGACTGGGCTTAGTTTGAGACTGGACTTCGTTTTATACCATTATCAGTTGGTATGTTGAGTACGATACTGTTGGTGGTGCTTTCTTTAAGATCAATATCACGGCTCAATATTTCACATTTATCAAACTTTCCCATCCGCTCCATAAAATCGAAGCCATTAGATGGTAAGCGATGAGACTTGGTATCATTATACATCATCAATAAAAGGTGTTTTACGTACCACAATTATGACCCTTATTGAAGCGTCAAAGGTGTTTTACGTACCATAATTGTGACCCTTTGAAGCAGCAAAGGTGTTTTACGTACCACAATTGTGACCCTTTTTGAAGCATCAAAGGTGTTTTAAGTATCATACAAATGTGACCCTTTGAAGCATGAAAGGTGTTTTACGTACCACAATTGTAACCCATTGAAGCATCAAACTGTTATTTATTTGTACTTCTTCCAAGGCTACCTCTTTTTACACAGATTATTATATTTTTTCAGATTTATGTTTCATAAAAGTGCTAAGAAGAAAAAGCCAACCTCTTAAAGTTTACACTCTTTCACTTATTCAAGATGCATTTCTTAAAGATATTAAGAGAGCTGATTTTGGTTGGAAATGGTACGGAAACTAATTCCAGGTCACAGCACTATAATAACGGAAGTTGCATTTAAGTTTTTTGTATTTGGTGTTAGGCTTTTTACGTATCTATGTGTGATTTCTGGAAAGTATGTTGTACAAGATATCACAGTTGTACTTCACATGTACTTTTTTTTCCATTTAAGGAACAACCTTTCCATTACTTAAAAATAATTTATTAAAATAATGGAAGAATCGAACTACATTTTGAATTTGTTAACAAAAATACTCCTAAACGTATAGTATATGGTTTACTTGGCCATTATCCACTTTTACAATGGTATATGGTTAACTTGGTCGTTATCCACTTTTACAATGATGTATGGTTAACTTGGTCGTCATCCACTTTTTACAAATGTTACGATCAGAATGATTAGCATAACCTAAAGGATTGTTTTAAGAGTAACCGATTCAGAACTACTTCGGCTTTTTCTGCGAGACAAGATGATGCCTTGGATGTATATCGGTGCAGTAATTTACAGAAACATTATTCGTTTTATTCGCCTGAAATTACGTCACAGAAAAAAGAAATCCAATCCGTTGGAATCGCCACCAGTATCTCTACGATCGGATTGACTGTAAGATTGTCCAAGAGGTTACAAATGAAAAAATAGTTCGATCATAGGAAACATGGCGGTCAATCCTAGTTTCGTAAATAGTGTGTATTTGTGTGATTGGTGTTTTTTACTTAGTTTTACCAATTTTTCAGTCATATCACTACGATGTTTGCGATGTGGCAGTTTATAGTGATGCCTAGCACTGGGGTATCATGCTGCAGACATGTAGCATCATTTCCCACCCAGTCACAGTATCCTGACACCAGGCCAACCAGTCCTAACACTAACCTTTTACAGCTGAGCACCAAGCTAGGTAGCTGCTAGCGCCATTTTTTAAAATAAGTCTTTGGTATGATTCGGCCATGGTTCGAACCCGCAGAAATTTTGAACCCTTTTGAAGGTACGACCTGCTGTACATTAAAAGCTGATTTTATTATGGAAAATTACCTATTAAATTTACCGAATTTGTCATCGTTTAACGATACCAAAATGCAGATATTCTAATAGCAACTAACCTATCGTAACTGGTCGATGGTGGAATGTTCCTTGAGAAGAAAAGGTCTATTTACCATCTGTTACAAATACAATCAGAAATGTGTATCGTTATCGTAGTGAATGTCCATATCTGAGTGATAGTACAAGAATTTAAAGCAAACCATATTTTTCTATGAATAGTAACTCTTACAAATTTTACAAACACACCAACAATTACAATAATAAACTCCAACTGGTTCTGTAGCAAGATTATTGATGTTAAAAGAAACTGCAATCATATTTATTCGAAATATAATTAATAATATATAAGGACTAGAAAGCAGTTGATTGTGCGTTGTTTATCTACCATCGTAAGTACGCAATTTGTTGAAATAATATTATCTTCGTGACCTACGTGTAAATGAAGTTTTGTTCTGTCCTGCTCTGATCTGTTTCAATTAGATCCTCTAACCACGTTTCCAAGAAATAACGATGATTGCATTGGCTGGGTGAAAGGTTAATAAATCTATCAACATCAGCTTTGCAATAACACCGACGACTATTATATTTAATCTGAGCGCTGGTTGTATCTCGTGGAAGGCAAATTTAATTTCAGGTGTGAAATGGGCTCCAGTAGAAGATCAACCGGTTCGTTTAGCTGTGCGAAGAATTGTAAACAAATATTTCTGGTTTAAGGTTATTCCGGAAGCAGAACAGCTTTTAGATTTAAGGGATTTCTGATTTCTGACCATACTTAGTGCTATTAGCAAAATAAATAAAGTCAATAAATAGTGAGCGTGTTTATTCTTTTTTTAATCAACGTATTATTATCACAATAATATGGCATATTGAAAAGGTGATAAGATTACTTGAATTCAACA
>JAECUM010014036.1:0-25000 GCA_016617855.1 Megalonaias nervosa | reverse complement strand
ACCATTAGTATGTTATTTATTAATGTTTTGTCACTTTGTGTGACTGGCCCTGGTGGTCTTGGGCTTAGGCCACCTTATATAAGCTGTTGTTTTTGGGGTCTTATGTACCATGCTATATTATTTATGGGGCCTATCGGTCTTGTGGTTTGCTAACTTATGATTTTGGCACCAAATACCTGCGTGGAATTGTTGTTGTTTGCCGCCTTGTGCGGCGGGGCCTGATGGTCATGGGGTTTTGACCACCTTATATGTGTCTATTTGGGGCCCTAGTGTTGTTTCTGGTTTAGGTTTTCGTTGCGACTTTATGCGGCGGGCCCTGATGGTCCTGGTGTTCGGACCACCTTATAATGACTAGGTTTTGGGGTCACTATGAACTCATATTGGAATGGCTGTCATCTTTGGTTGAGTAGGGTATGTTTGTTAGAATTAACAGATAGGGTTAGTTTGAGCAAAGAGGGAGGGAGGGAAAGGAAAGATTTTTTTTTTTTAAGAGATAAATGATTGTTAAGTGTGGATGACGTTTTATGTAGAGGATAGGTTAGGGGTTAGGTGGTGGGGTGTTTTTCTCTTGGTGGTTTCCATTTTGTAAGTATCTGGTTATTTAAGTTCTGATCTTACTCTATACCTTAGTTTTGTTTAGAATAGTGGTGAATGGTGTTTATTTAGTTATTAACTATTGATTGGTGACTTTCAGGCTCGAGATGCTGCGATTTTGTGTGTGTTAGGCCTGCTTTACTTCTTATTTGATTTTTCGTGTTTTTTATATAGTATTTATGATTTTCAAAGGGGAGTGAGATGAGATTAGGGCTCCAGCCCGTGCACAGGCGGTACATACCCCTACTTGCGTTGTAAACCGAAGCCCTTCACCCATCCCCCCCCCCCCGTCCAAGTTTTAAATTTTTAAATTTTATGTAGTCAAGTAATTTATTTTATTTAGTTATTTGTTTAGGCTGATCCATTATTTTATATCTTTTATATTTAGTTTTTGGGTGGGGGGGTGGCGGCCCTGCGTGTTACAGATATCTTTGCTGAATAATCAGGTCCCGAGCTGACATATCAAAGACATCCGTCCACATCGGGTTTGCTAATCCCTATTGTTTATTTCAACTTTGTTTCGGGTTTTTGAAATTTTAGATCTTATTTGCGAGCCCTACTTCATTGATAAATTTTATGATGTTTTTGTAAGTGGTTATGATGTTTGGATTTTCTTTTCCTAAAAGTTATGGGTATGTACGTGGGGATCCAACTTTGTTTTGAGCCAGGTTGAATATAGATCATTTTTGTTTGTATTTATGGCAAATATTGACTATATGATGTAGATCTTCTGGTGTTTTACAGCGGTAGCAGTTAATGTTGGATGATTCTGGTCCAATGTATTTTCCGAAACTATTTGCTAGTTTGGTTTTTCCGGTGTTTATTCTGTTTATTAGTTTTTGATCTAAAGTATTTACCTTCGGTGGTTTGATGGTCCTGTCATTTTGCTTAAGACGGCGTTGAGTGTCCGGCCTCTTGTGCTTTGATTCCACTGTTTTTGCCATTTTTCATTGATGTGTGTTCTAATAACACTATTTATTTCATTGACACTGTATTTTAGGGGAGTAGGAATAGGGTCTTCTAATTTTGTTTGGCAATGAAATCAGCTGTTTCGTTTCCTAGAATACCTACGTGGGATGGTATCCACATGAACTCTACATACTGATTGCTGTTGTTAAGTTCTTTTAATAGTAGGTTTGCTTTTCTTAGTAAGTTTTCTCTGGATTTGGAGTTGTTAGTTTTTATGGTTGTGATGACACTAAGCGAGTCATTTATTATTATTGAGTTTTTGATGTTATTGATTTTAACCCATTTCAGAGCTTCCACAATAGCCAAGAATTCTGCAGTGTATATGGAGCAGTAATCCGGTAACCTGGCTCCAATTTGGATGTTACGTTCTGGTATTACTGCGGCTGCTGCTGTCCTGGATGGCTCTGATGTTTTTGACCCGTCAGTGTAAACTTTTGCAAAACTGGAGTAGAAGTCAAGTATATCCATTGTTACAGCTATTTTCAGTTTTTGTTTTTGGGCAAGTTTATTTCCGTGTTCAGTTGATTTGGTGTTAGGTATCGGTTTGGTCCAGGGGGCCTGGTCATGGTATACTAGTTGTTCAGCCTGACATTCAGTTATTGAAGTTGTTTGCTAAAATCGTGTATGATCTTCCCACCTGGTTTATTTGGAACAAGTTTCTGGCTGAAGGCTATATTACATTTTTGTATTGCTACTCTGATCGGGTGTGTTATTGGGTGAATGGTTACCCGTGTTGTATATCTTAGTAAGAGCTCTTATCGTCTTAATGTAAGTGGGAGTTCTCCTGTTAGGACTTGGAGTTCTCTTAGTGATGTTGATGGGAGAGTTCCTGTGCACATTATTAGAGCTTCTCTTTGTATTGCGTCTACTTTTTTGAGTAGCTGGTGGCAGGCTGAGTTATATACTTGACATCCATAGTCCAGTTCTGCCCTAATGAGGACTCTATATAGAGTAATTAGTGTTTCTTGATTTGATCCCCATGTTGTTCCTTTTAGATTTCTCATTAGGTTTAGATCCTTTTTGCAACTATTTATAAGATTGGTGATGTATTGCTTCCAGCTGAGATGTTCATCTTGGTACATACCCAAGAATCTTGCAACCTTGACATACTTGATTGGATTGTTTTGGATGTATAAGGTGGAGTATTTTAGGGTGTGATTTCTTTTTAGGGTGGAATATTATTGCTACAGTTTTCTCGTGGGAAATTTTGAAGCCCTATTTATCCGCCCATCTCCCATTTATGTTTAGACTATGTTGAATTTCATCAATTGTTTGGTAGTTAGCGGGGTTGCCTGATCTCCATAGTCCGCTGTCATCTGCAAATTGTGACAGGTCTATTTTTGTTGAAGTAATGTTCTTGTCTAGGTCATTTATCGTGATGTTAAAAAGAGTGGGTCTGAGCACACTCCCCTGAGGGGTGCCATTTTCTAGTGAGTGTGCTTCGGAGGAGGTGTACCCTACTTTGGTGATAATTTTTCGACCTGTTAAGAAGTTCTCAATCCAGTTGAATATTCTACCAGTTAGCCCGTAATTGTTAAGCTTGGCTATCAGGCCTTTGATCTAGACTAAGTCGAATGCTTTTTCAAGGTCAAGGAAGACAGCAATTAGATTTCTGTTAGATTTCCTTTTTGTTATTGAATGCTAATTTAATTGCTGTTTCTAGTCGTATTAGTTGATACATGGTGGACATATTATTCCTGAACCCGCGCTGGTTTTCTGAGAATAGTTGGTTGCTTTCCACGTGGTATTTTAATCGTTTGGTGATGATGGTTTTCATGATTTTGCAGAGGTTGTTGGTGAGAGATGGGTCTGTAAGAGTTGATGTTTATTGGGGTCTTTGCCTGGTTTGAGTATCTGGATTACAATGGCTTGTTTCCATTTGTCGGGTAGTATCCCGACAGACCAGATCATATTTAGGACTTTGAGTATTGTTTTAGTGATGTTGTCTGGTAAGTGTTTGTATATTGGATAGCCAATTTGGTCTTCTCCCGGTGATGTTTCCTTTTTAGATCTCAGTGCAGTTTCCCATTCATGTAGCGTGATGTCGCTTTTTAATTTAGATGCTTTAGGCCCTAGGTTTTGGAAAAGGTGTTTGCATTGATTTTCAGCTTTTTCCCTGTGTTGCTGAAAGTTTTCATTGTCCTTTTTGTTGCCGCTCATGTCGGTGCAGTGACTGGCCATTCTTATCCGCTTTTTCTTGATTAGTATTAGCCCCGGTGATTTTAGGGGTATTATTTACTGTTTTTCCTCTAATGATTTAAATTTTGTCCCACACTTGCTTAATGCTTGTTTTAATATTTAGTTTAGAACAGAAGTTTTGCCAAGTTTTTTCTTTGACTTCCTTAATTATTTGTTTTAGTTGTTTCTCCCTATTCTTGTATTCTACGAAATCTAGGGAGTTTCTTGTTCGTTTGAATTTACGAAGTGCTCTCTTTTCCTCCTTAAGGGCTACTTGCATTTTTCATTCCACCATGGGACTGTTTGTTTGGTGTGGGTCCCACTCGTTTTAGGTATGCTGTTTTCTGCAGCCTCTTGTCTGGTAGAAATGATGTTATTATAATAAGTGTTGATGTTGTTGCTTTCGAGTTGTATAGTATTGATCTTAGTATAGTTTTAAATTGTTGCCAATCGGCTTTGTCATACCTCCATCTGGGTTGTTTAGTGATGGGGTTTAGTTGTACTGCAGTCTGCAGGGTGATTATGATCGGGAAGTGGTCACTGCCGAGTGTGTTGGTTTGATCCACTCTCCAATCACTGATCTGTGCAAGCTCAGTCGAGCATATGGTGAGATCGATGGCCGAGAGTGAGCCATTTTCTGGGTTAATTCTAGTATGTGACCCATCATTGAGGATGGTCATATTTGCTTCGGCTGTCCATATTGCGACCAGTTTTCCTCTTTTATCTCTTCCCTCTCCCCCCCCCCCCCAGCTCGCTGTGAGCATTAAAATCCCCGCAGACTATAGTGTCCTTGGTGTTATGTTGAGTAAGCTGCTGATATGTGGTTAAATTGATTATGTTCTCACTTCCTCGAGGATCATATATGTTTATTATTTAGATGTTTTGGGCTCCCGTGTTTACAGTTATTGTTTGGAGTTCGAAGGTCTAGCTACTACCTGGTAAGGTTGGTATGGTTCTGCTGGCAGTGTTAGGTAAAGTTTCGATAACAAAAATTGCGAGACCCCCACCTTTTCTCCTATTATTACGATTTTTAAAGAAACCCGGAGCATATCCTGGTATCGTTGGTACGTTGTTTGGGTTTTCAGGGAGATGGGTTTCCTGTATACATATTATGTCTGGTTGGTTGGTCATTTATATTACTTTTAAGTTCAGGGAGGTTATTTCTAATGCCCCTGCAATTCCACTGCCAAATTATTAGGTTTCTTTTGGTTGTGCTATTCATGAAGTTGTTGGTCGTTTATCTATTATATTATGTTGTCCCATTTGCTGATCTGGTTGTTGATGTTTTTTAATCATTGAATTGATTGTAGCAAGGAAGTTTCCTATTGTTTGTGAGATTTTAACCATTTCTGTCATCAATTCTTGGATCATTGGTATCGTTGTTGTTACTGGGGTACCTTCATTGGGGGTGCTTATTCTTTCTTTGTTGGTGTTGTTGATAGGGCTTTGAGTTTTCATTTCTTTAGTTTCCTTTTCCGTGTTTTTTTTTTGTTGTAGTCTTTTCTTTTTCGGGACTGTTGGTTGGTTCCCTAGTTTTGTTTTCATTTGGTGTAGTGTTGATTTTGCAGTTTGGTTTTTTGGGGGTACTAGGATCGTTTGCCTTAATTGTGCCTGTTTGTGAGTTTGCTAATTGTTTTGGTCTCTTGGTATGTTAGCAATTTTGTGTTCATGATTTCCATTGTTAGTTGTTGTTTCGTGTAGTATATACACTGCTGATTTAGGTAGGTGTGGACCTTGGCAATTTGCACATTTTGCAGTTAGTTTGGTGCATTTGCCTTTGTGGGGGCCCCCACAGTGTCCACATTTTGGTTGGTAACGACATTTATTTGTAAAATGTTCCCAATGTTGGCATTTATTGCAAAATCTTGGTTTATTAGTGAATTTTTCTACAAGTTTTACTGCGTCTAACAACATAAACGCGCGGACGTCAAAGAAGGCAATTAAGGAGTTCACACCTAGGTGTTTGATACGGAATATAGATTGAACAGCTACTATGGAACGCCAGATCGTTAGCCGTTGTTAGTATTTTCTATCAAAAACCAGCTTTAATATTTCAATCTGAACAGCGTGTCTGTTCCGTTCATACAAAGAAACAAGTACTTTACCTTTACAATTAGATCCACAATTGTACATTTGTGATAATACTGTTTTGCCGGTATTGTTATATGGATGCCGATATTGTTATATGGATGCCGATATTGTTATATGGATGCGAGATATGGAGTTTCAGTAATAATTCTATTATTAAACATGTACACACAGATTTCTTATATCGGTTTTGTGATTCGTGTTTGTTATGTCCTCTTAAGTGTCATTTGTCTTCGTACAGAAGAGCTTGCTTATGTGTGTTGTTCAATGTTGCACAAAAGATGAAGTTGAGAGTTTATAATAATCAAAAATGGTTTTAGCCATCTAAAATCTGTAAATTTTCAAGAGTGTCACACATATTCCTGATTGTGTACAATGCATTAAAACAATGCAGGTTAACCAGCGTTATTATGACCAGACATCGAGATAAGAATCGCCCTGGTCCCAGGATGCAAAGTATGTTGGACATAACCAGCTGAATAGCATATTTCTATAACACATTGTTTCATGCTTTGATTTTCTTGTCTATTTGACCTTACACACACACACACACACACACACATATATATATATATATATATATATATATATATATATATATATATATATATATAATTAATCACTGCTATCTGACAAAATGATCCATGTTCAGTTTATAATTTACTTTTGCTGGTCTTTTATATGTATTTAATTAGTTTAAGAATTTAGCTTCGTATTTTACGGGATTCTTGTAGTCATTAGGCCAGAAAATCAAGTACACGCAGTGTGAATGGCCGTAAGGAAAACGATGGGCATTCGTGCATAGTGTGTAGTCAATTATAAAGGGTCAATAATTCGTTAATTCTGTAAACATGAAACTAAATTCTTATAATTTCATAGCAGGTATAAAAATAGAAACATATCTCAAGAAATTATTAACATAATTTCAGCTTAATCATTATTTGCAAATATTGTCAAAGCGCAATAGAAAGAAGCATGGAAACATGAGTAGTTTCCTTCCGGTGTTATGAAATAATGGCTTTTCGTGTTTTCTGTCACATCTTGCTATTTTTAACAATATAAATTTTTAGTACAAAGGTTTGGTAAATATGAAGATTTTTCTTATGTTTACAGCACTGGGAATGCAAGTTGTTATACACCCTGTTTCATTACATCTTGTCAGCAAATTATATGTGGATTTTTGTCGAGGGCCTCTATCTTCACACGTTAGTCATGGTATCTGTCTTCTCAGAAAGAGGGAGCATCCGGTGGTACTTGCTTTTGGGATGGGGTAAGGAAGATTTTCCAGGCTATACTGAGATAAGTATAAACTAAAGCAAACTATCATTCAGCGGCAGATCGGCCGGGGGGGGGCGGAGACTTTCTATTCAATATGAGCGCGAAAGAACAAACGGAATGTATCCTAACGTAAGAGTAAGCTGGGAAAGTTGAAAAAGAAAATATAAAAAAAAAATTTAAAAAAATAAAAAATACAAATAAAAAAACTAAATATCCCAGGGGATTCCGGGAGCTTCTCTCCCTAGTTCTCGACCACGGTTTCTATTTCGTCTCCCCAATCAACAATATTTCTGAACGCACCTCTGTCATCTTAACACATTTAACGTTTACAAAATTTCTTTTCTGTATAACTAGTATATACCATCTTTACCGCTATATCGAAACTAATTTACCTATTTGTTTTGGGTTTTTTTCTTTCTTGCAATAAATTGTCTACATTGTTCTGTTGATATCTCACCGCAATTGTGCCGGAAAAATCAGCAAAACCAATCAAAACAGCAATGTTTCCTTAAAATTCTCTGCTTTCCACTTTCTGGAGATTTAAAGAATAGTAACGCAGTATGATCGAAATCAGGGATAGTCTCAGCCAGACTAGGAGTCAGTGACTCTGATCATTTATAATTCATTACATTACTAACTAAACGAAATTCGTAATCAGACAAATTCTTACTAAAAGATATGTTTTATCAAATCAATTATATTAAACTACATTGTGATTAAAGTTGTTTTTTTTTTCTGACTGCGACATGACTAAATATTCATGAAAATATCCTTACATAAACTTTGCTTTAATTTTAAAAGTTTTTGAAAACTGAATGACGAACGAGCATGTAAAGGAAAAAAGCCGGGTTTAATTCGGATTCGTCCTTGTTGCAGGTCTTTGCATTAGTGGTCGCATGTGCTAACCCAAATTATGATGTGTATGGTATTGTTACAGTCAAAGGTCTCGCTACAGAGCGAATCAAACACCTGCCTGAGTCTAGCTTGAGGCCCATCATTTCCTCTATTTCCAGGGACCTCAAGACAAGATTCGTTGTCAACGTGACAACAAATAATTTTCTTTAATCACCTAATGACCACACATCATGAAACTCTAATTTCACACTTGCATGATTTTGCTTGCTTCACATTTGTATTAATCAACAAAACGCTTTTCCAAGCCGAACACAAGTATTTCACGCCATGAACCACAAGACATGACCCACACACGTAACACAAATAAGTATTCCTATTAAATTACTAACTTACTAAACATTCCAACATTTGAATATCAAGAGAATTCGTTATATTAAGAAATTAGAGGTCATTTTACGAAACTAATCCATGCAACCATAAATTTTCGTGAATAATGTCCATTATGACATCGCTCCTAGAAAATGGCTTATTACTTGGTTTAAGAGATATCTTTCCAACACTGACTCGACATAACCAAACAAATAATGACCATAATCTAACAAAGCTATATACGGAGCTGCAAATACAAATAACACATGCCCCAGTTTTATTGCAATATATTTATAGCCCTGTTTGCAAGAGCTAGAGAGTGATTCACAATCATGCACATGGCAATATTGCATACATTAGATTTTTTAAAATTGAGAAACAACAGACACTGCATCATTGGCAACACCGTACAGTTTGCAACACTGTACCATTTACAACGCTGAATCATTTGAAACACTGTACCATTTGCAACACTTAACCATTTGCAATCTTATCTCTATGATTTTGTTCAGACAAGAAAAACAAGATATCGAAATACCAGATTGTTTTTGTTTGTAAGGAAGTAAATGTACTTTTACATTCAGTCGATTTACTCTTTCCATAGAACTAATTCGAACAGACGGTACTGTGTGGAAACTTTATTATATAATCATCAAATAGTTATTAGTTTAAACTGCAGTTTTTATTGGCTTAAAAAAGTTGGGGTTTATTTTTATTCGTTTAGAGTACATCTGAGTACCTGCTAATTTACCTATAATAAACAGAGATGCTGTTTCAGGTTCTTCAGAATCAAAAAAGATTTTATAAGGTACATATTTGCAATCAATGGTAAATTTTATTTTGAAGTATTTTATATACCCTAGAAAACGAACATTTAATAAAACGAATACTTTATTTATTTGTTTCAGCTCATCTTAGTATTTTGTTGTTGTTTCATATTTTAAAAATTCATAAGCAATTTATACAAAATATCCCAAAAGATTTTGCCTTCTCGTCATAAAACAACTGATCTTTATGGAAAAACGCCCATTAAGTTTATTCTTGTCCTTCGGTGTTTGGGTACTTTATGAAAAGTAACTATATTACACAAAAATTAGATTATTAATGTTTTCAGGAAAGAATGAATAAATAGAAGATTTGCAAAACCGGTCGATTTACATGGATATTTTCCTCCATTCTGTACTGTTTTAATAACTGAATTTGCCTTGATGTTAAGCAATCACAAGTTGAATATTTAGTTTGCGTTCTGTCTTTGCTATTTCAGGTACTCCAATGGTTAGCGTCCTTCCCTGGGTTACTGTGAGAATAACCAATGAAAATACGTTGTGAGTACATTTGATATAGCATTAATACTACAAATATTGTATATCTACTAGTTTTAAGACAGATTTATCGTTCTCATTCAGCGAAGTGCCCCATGTCTTGAATGTGAAACTCTTCAATTCGACTTCTTTGTTTGAGTGTGTGAAGAACGAATCATCTGTATCATTAATATCAATCAGTTTTTATTCCTATGATATTTTTTTAAAAAAAAATTGGCTTATCATCAAATTTCACTTTTCATGTAGTTTAACATTTTTTTTAGTTTAATTACATGACTGTGTTTGTCATGCCGTTCAGTTCAAACATATTTTATTTCCAGTAGGTATTGCAATGGTGTTTTCATGCAGTGTGGAAAGTTATTTCAAAGATGGCATTATGAAAATAATGTTTGAAGACTTGTATGCCAATATCATTCGAGAAATGAGTAAATCTTCCTAAAACAAACAAATTACTAATAATGTAAAAGTTTCAGATACACGATACATCGTTCAGTATGTAAACCATACAACTTAACTTTAAATTATTGAACATAATAATGATATGAAATATAAATAAATACAAATAAACACTATCTTTAAAACAGTAAATAAAATAAATTAAAACAAAGAGAAGTGTTGTGTCTATACAATGATTGTTCATTTGCTTGTCTGTCACATTTCTTGCCCCCTACAACGTACCAGTTATAAATAGATTTACTTGTGTACATGTGAACTACTTTAAAAATAGGTATCGTATGGGTTGAACATAAATAAAGTGCTTGTACGTTAGACAGACCGAAATAAGGGGGAAAACAACGTGTGTATTCTAATCGTTTAAACATATATTTAGAAGAAATATTAGCAACCTTTCTAGGGTCTATGAAAATAGTATAGTAAAGAATACAGAAGCCAATGCTATTGCATATCTGTCAGAGACTTGCCATTTTACAAGTGAGTCAAAACACTAAATTCGAGGGAAAAAAATGCGAGTGAAGGTTTTGGTAGGAAACTCAACGCATCAGAGCCCATTAACCAAGACGACGAAAAAATCTTATTTCCGCTGGCTGGACACACCCAATTAAGGGAAAAAGAATGTGCGTATTTCATTTACTTTATTTTGTTCTGAAAATAGCTTGTTTTTTTTTTTTTTTTATTCGAACACATTACTTTAAAAGTATCCGTTCCTACCATTGTTGCTGAAAAGTGATCTCAGCAGTATGTATGTATGTATGTATGTATGTATGTATGTATGCATGTAAAGAACTTGCTTTTCTCTCCAAAATTTACCCTCGTATTTTGTTGATTTTTATTAACGGGCGTTGCGTCTCATTATTTTAAATTGCAAGTAAGATCTGACAATAAGATTTTTGTATTGGTTATACATGTTTAAATTGGTTGTACATGTGTAAATTGTTCGATTAAGAGAAAGTATGTGGCACTGAAATTAGACAACTGTTTATTTTCACCATGAATAAAAAAAATTCCTTTGTTCCTTAAACATTAATGGCATTTCAAAATGCAAGGAATTGTTAAAACATATTTTATTGTCACAATGGGATACATTGGGAGAGGGCATAGGGTCTAACAACTTAAAGGAATAAGGCATAAAAACTGAACGAAACAGAGAATCGATATAAATACTGCATTCCTACTTACATATATGTGTAATTTAATATTAGCTTATGATAATCTTTTTGTTTGGTCATTAAAACAACCTGTCAAGTCCTAATAGGATTTATGTAACCGTTTGTATTTTGCTAACACAAATATATTTCCCAAAAGCATCTTGAATTCGATTTAATTTAAAGTGCTCTGGAAAATCAATGAAAACAAATACAGTCTTATGAAATTTCGAAAACTCGGATGTGAGATAACAATGATTAACTAAGACTGTTAAAATTTATTACTGTACCTGCATATAATAACGAGACGAATATAAGATTTGGGGTCCAGTCTAGAATTCCTTTATCAATCCAATTTTGGCCATGCATGTATTTTGAATCTTTTCCTTATACTGACACTGTATGACATCGTGCAGTCTAATTCGGTAACACCTCTCTAATCTCGTATGCACACAAACAATTCTACCTAGATTACACGACTGCAATAGTCATTTGGACAGGTATAGTTAATTTGTGCCTTTTTGGAGTAATTGGAATTTCGAACAGGCACATTAAAGTCTACTGAAGAAAGGGATATACACATAAATAGGTATATTCGATATGGATTGTGGGAACATTACCCACATGTTCTCCTACATTATGCAACATAATGCAACTACACACCCCAGGTCTAAGCTGACTGCCTTCCAATGAGGGATCGCAGTCAGTAGCATCTCTTTAATTCGACAGGTGGCAGCACGGGACAAACGGTCCAAATAATACTTCCGGTTTACTCCCTGCTTTGCAATTAAACAAAGAATTGATAGCATCTTTTTCTTGCTTTTAAAATGTATCGGTCGTACGGATCCTCACAAAGGAGTTAGAAATCGAGGAGTAAAGTTATCTGGCCAAAAGAAAGACCTAATCGTTAGACAAGTATTCAGCACTGACGTTGTAAAAAAAGGAAACATCACATCTTCTGTGCGCGCGCGCGTGTGAGTGTGTGTACGTGTGATTTGTATTGTTAAGGTAGCTTTAACAATTATTCAGTGATATCGCTATGATTTCTGCTGTGTGGCAGTTTATAGTGATGTCTAGCACTGGGGCATCATGCCGCAGACATGTATCATGACTCACCCAGTCACATTATACTGACACCAGGCCGACCAGTCCCAAGACTAACCTCTTAATCCTGAGCTCCTAGCGAGGCAGCTGCTAGTACAATTGTTATAAGTGGTTAGTATGGCTCGGTCGGGCCTCGAACCCGCGACCTCCCGCATCCGAGGCGGACGCTCTTACTACATAGGCCACCGCAGCAGTCCACATATTCTGATATCTGCATAATGAAAAAGAATTCGCGTTTTTTCCGCATATTTACCTTTGTGGCTCTTTTCTATAAGTATTTTTTCAGCGGATACATTTCTCTAAAGTTATATGACCAACGTACCATTCAACGATTTCTTGCGAAAAATTCATCAGATAATTAGTGGGTGGAGTAATTTAGTCTTTAAACATGACTTAAGTTTCGTGAAACTGTTCATTTTCATTTTTTTCGAAACTTGTTTTTGCTGTTTGTTATTTTTACAATTTTTTCTAATGTAACAAACATGTTCTAATGTATGAAGTATAGATAAAAGTTGCAGAGAGATACTTTGCTATTTATGGTGGTACATTTTTAAATGAAAAAGTCGTGATTGCTAAAAATATACCTTCGGTATAAAAAGACAGACATTCACTTTTTGTTTTGGATTACTTGACGAACTGCTAAACTGTAATGAATACTTCATATTTTATAGAGATTGTTTAATTGCTATAAATATTCAGAATCAATAAAATTCGAGTTTTGTCAGATTTGATATTATGACTTTCATTTTGATTTTATATTCCAATTGCTCTTGTGTTGCCTGTTCCAGTATAACTTATTTTATGACCAGATTAACAAACAGTATTTAAAATAATTTGACATAAGAATGAACAATATTTCATTAGGAGTTTAAATAATAAAAAAGATGTTAACTTTGTACAGATTTTTGAAACTTATTGATTATTGCAATTTTAGATTGTTTCTGGAGACACAGCATGTATTGAGATTGAGATTTTGAAATAAATTTTGATTTAGACTATCAGAGTATGCTTATCTTTATGATGGAGACCATCTGTTCTTACTTAAAATGGGTTTTATTGATTTGATATCAAACCCATATATGCTTGATTACGGTTGGAGTCCAAAACGATTATGGCTGTACAGTGGATATCAACTTTAAAGAACGAAACCAAATGTCAAATTTAGTGTCTTCTAGTGCTAACGCAACGTATCTTTTGATTCGCCTCAGAATAAAAAACGATACAATTTGTTTTCGTTGGTACACGTGTTATGAATCACGCATTCTAAGGGATAATAGAAGATCGAAAATTTATTCTGGCCAACGATAAACTCCGAGGATGAACCCAATATCGGAATCGGGCTATCTGAGGCTCCACCTATTCGGAAGATAACTCGCTGCGATACCTCAATCTGGTATTTAGATAAGTAGCTGCTAATCATGGTTGATTTACAGGTAGGAACGGTCTAACAGGTACCATAACACGGAGAATTTTCAAATATAAATTTTTAAATTTTTATTCTCCGAGTCTATTTTTATAATATAGGGGAAGTAGCACAGTGGTATTAAAACGAGAAATAATACAATTATGAAAAGACAGCAAAAATATAATCGGTCATATAAATAAGGTAAAGGTTGTCAATTACAATAAGAAATAAGCAGGAAAAATCTACAATGAACAGAACAATAATCACGGCTTTTGCATTTTAATTATAACAGAAAATGATAGTAAAAGTTATTCCCTTGACATATGCTAATCATTTCAGATAGCATTTTCTGGTATTTTGACTCTATTATACTCCTTTATTAGCCCTGTGGGTCGATTATTCCTGAATGTATTAAATCTATAATCGGTAATCAGAAGACACCTGACGGTATGTGTAGATGTAGATTGATATAAAGAAAATTAAAATAAAACTTAAAACAGGCTGTTAGAATCTATCATGAAAGAGATACAATTCAAATTTATAATGTATAATGACGCCTTTGATCGGTAATAATCAAATATAGATCAATGGAATTGATGGAAAATCAAAATGAATCATTTGAAGAGTACCTGAGTATATTATTAAAACTTTCTGAGCGTAAATACTGCAACCATCTTTTCCTCCTTCGAATTATCTTAACCAGTCTTCCTGTTGACTTAATGGGTCCGTTCACCAGATAAAATAATATCACTCTATTGTAATATGTTTATTTATTTTAATACGTTTCATGTTCAAATGGAGGCCGTGCTGTCGCTATTTGTTATTAAGGTGTACAAGATAGTTTTTGTTTTGCTTATTTCCGAAACAGTACTATTGAGCTGAACTCACCGACCTTGAACTCGTTTCGATATAACTCGACCGGCTAAATGATCTAAATTCTTTAATTCCACTCTGTCGCAGATGCATTACCTATTTATTAGCTTCCAAATCTTCCCTACTTACCATTCAACAATGATGTACATGATTTCATTATTTGGTTCATTGTGTTGTTCATGGTCGCATATGTGTCGGTACCGTGATGAGACTTTGGATTTGTTACGATTTTTGCAGTACAACTGGATAACATCAAAACGGAAAACAGACTTGTAATTGCTCTTAACAAGCAAAAGGAGTGATGTGGTTGTAGGATAGACCCGATGCTCTCTCTGCATGTCATAAGGGTCGAGTAATGGAGGCAGGAGCCGCAGTGGCTCTGTGGTCAGAGTGTATGATTCGCGACCTAAGAGTGCGGGTTCGAATCCTACCATCAGATCAGCTTGGATTGGCTAGCGTTGCGTGTTCTTTGGCATCACATTTTACTTCAATTGCTTTAGCACAAAAAACTTGTTGTGCCGTAAACCAACAAGACCACAGAAATCATTCCTAATACGGTCTAAACCAAAACTTTTGCTTCAAGACTTGATATAAATTCACTTTTTGCCACGGTAATTATCGGTCCATTAAAAGCTAACATTGCCATCAAGAGCACTTCAACAACAAATGCAATTATGCTGTAGCAACATCTAGGGGATAATAGCATCCTTCGTCCCATAAAACTGGTTTGCATGCCCATAGAATACGGATAATGGAAACAATACGACCATATAATGCTACCGCCCTACTGATTTACATTGAACCATTGATAGTAATTTGACCATATTGCCAGTTTAGAAGTAAAGCGTTTTTTGTTTTGTTGTACAGGCACATACAATTAATTTAGTTCCTATAGACCGTAATGAGAGTATTTGTCCAAATTACTCTCGTTCGTGGTAAGACCGACAAAAGCCGATTTCATTCTATGTACGATCTATCCAATGTGACACTTTTAAAACGATGAAAATGATAGGCTTAGCTGTTCGTTTACCAGAAAACTGTAGGTGCCCACAATACATTTTCATCCCAGTGAAATCTCCCAGCTTACATCTGGTAGTACCCATGCTGCGACAGCAATAAAATGGAAATGGTTTTATATCTGAGTCAACATTTTGCGTAACATTTACTCATAAGTAGGTTTCTTCTGAATTATGTCAATATTTTTTCCCACTAATCAGCCAAAAGATCACCGTCATTTTCAAACGGGATATTTAATATACCACCTAACACAGACTGGTTTCATATCTCACAAAATAATAAGTTGCCTGTGACGGGTACCTGTTTCTCTTAACA
Organism: Megalonaias nervosa; assembly: GCA_016617855.1. Classification (NCBI taxonomy): domain Eukaryota; kingdom Metazoa; phylum Mollusca; class Bivalvia; order Unionida; family Unionidae; genus Megalonaias; species Megalonaias nervosa. The sequence continues at coordinate 9,032 of JAECUM010014036.1, read as the reverse complement.
GATGAAAATGACATTGTTAATGCATATCGGTGAATGTCAGTAATCCACTTGCCCGAGTCGATGCGACGGACTCGATGCATTTTACAGTTTTTCTATCTCCAATTTTTCACGTACCTGCTGTTTTAACATTATTTCGAAATAAATAAAATACTTTATTCTATCAAAACGCGACATATTCCACACTTTCCTCAATCTACTCCATTTTATCAAAATGAGACATTTCCATATTTTCCATAATCTACGCACCTCACATAAACACACGCATAGTGTTATTACACAGATATCACAGCTGTAACTATTGATGAAAATTGAGCCTCCTTCAACAAATATTGCTTTCTTTGCTGATCTGCCAAAAACCAATTTTTTTTTACGTCATTCTACTTCAACAGTTTTCACACTCACTTTGTAGAAGAAGTTGTGGAGTTTTGGATGGAGGAAATAAAAAGTAATCTGAGAAAAAGAAAGTTGATTTAGAAAATGATTTTTATGAGAGCTGATTGGCAAAATGAGCATCGAGTGCACTTAAACCAAAACGCGAAAACAAAGCATTCTGATACATAAGGATAATGAATGAATGAATCAATAAAAAAACACAATATTGAAAAAAATGAATTCATAAACCGATGAATGTATGGAAAAATCGATAGGATGATTGATTGATTAATTCATTGATCTAAATACTTTCATAGATTTGCTCTTATTTGGAAAGCAAGCTTTACGAATCTAATTATTATTGTATTGGGAAAATCATTTCTCAGATCTTGCAAACGTATTCAAACGGTACCATTCCATCACACACACACACACACACACACACACACACACACACACACACACTATATATATATATATATATATATATATATATATATATATATATATATATATATATATATATATATATATATATATGCGTTCAAGACATGACATATATGCATTCATGCGCCCATGACATATATATGCATTTATGACATGACATACATGCGTTCATGACATGACATATATGCGTTCATGACATGACATATATGCGTTCATGTCATATATATGCGTTCATGACGAGAAAAGTCAGAAAAGGAAATCTTAATTTTTGTTTTCAGCTGACGATCTTTGCCACTATCACTGAAGTATTGAAATTGAACTTCTTTCTTACTTCCAAATTTACTATATCTTTTTGTGAATAGAATATAAACTTTAATTCTATTTTCGCCAATTTTAGTGCTACTTTCCCATTACGTATTCTTTCATTATTTGATTATATTCTTTCATTGTCATTTTATAGTGAACGTTCCGTCCAAGAATTGAACTAATAAAAATACCAGCCTCCATTATTTCAAATAAATTACCATATCAGTCCTTCTGCCGATCACAATCATAATATTTCGATGCTTACTTTATTTGCATCTCAAAAATGTTTTAAACTAGCAATAATACACTTTCAAAAGTAGTTCAGATTAAAGTTGCTTGTGTTGATAACTTGCGGAATAATAATAATAATAATAATAATAATAATAATAAAGATTTGTACCAGATGCATCTACCTAACTCCCAGATTATATTGCCTCTCCGTTACAATATCGGAGCTAATTGTTATAACTTCCTGGTATGAGGAAATGGTGTATATTATATTATATTATATTATATTATATTATATTATATTATATTATATATTATATTATATTATATCATATTATATGTATATATTTCATAATGAAGTACTGTAAAGTATCAGTGGGAGAAAAGTAGTATCGCCACAGCAGTTATACCACTTGATAGCCACAGAGGCAATATCGCTTTTGGAACTACTATCTTTTTAAATTACCTTTATACACGTTTTTCAGATTTGTATTTCCATATTTGATGCTTTTCTTCTTCTTTTACTTCTATCTTTCCCTCCCCTCCCCCTCTCTCTCTTTCTTACTTTCTCCATCACGATGAATAAATCTTAAAATTTGTCAATACAATCGCCCCTCTTGTATACATTTATATAATTAGTGAGAAGGAGCCATCAAGAACTCCTAAAAAGGAACCCCCCAAAACAAAGAGTAGGCTTCAAGTATTAACCTTTTTATAATTAGTTTTCCATAGGGATGGATTAGTACCCGGCCTGGCCGGATTTTGCACTATCCAGAAATACCCGGCCCGGCAGGGTTTTACGATAAAAACTTGATCTTGTCGCTTCCACCCCCTTCCCAGGCAGTAAGAAAATTAAAAAAAAATCCCCAAACCCTTTGTTTTATGGTAGACAAAAACGAGGATGAGAAAGGGTGGGTGGGGAAACCGGACAAAAAGGGAATGGAGAAGCCCGACCCGGCCAGGTACCCGGCAAAAATTTATGTACCCATCCATCCCTAGTTTTCCACATCAATCATGCAAGTCAACACCGACTGAACTTACACGGTCTGTTGCAAGTTGATATTCTGTGATCAATAAAGTATCGTATACCTGTTACATTCAACGACAAATGGTATGCATGTTTACGAAAAAGCTCCTCATTACATATAGTAATAAAATTGTTTAGCGAGTTTAACTGTCATCACAATGATATCCATGTCTAAAGAGGATGAAGAAATCAGTCATTGGTTAGTGTCGATGGTAGACCTAAATATAATGACAGTCGATGTTTGCATGCAGCGTCTGTTACCGACACAAAATCATGTCTGAATGTAGAAATAAACAAAACTAGAAATAAAAATCTTCACAATTAAACCCACACTCATTAAAGTCTGTTGTTTTATGATGTTAAGCTCTGAAGTCTGTTTGACCGTTCTGTTATATTTTTATAGCATTCCCACCCCAGCACTGTTCACCGTATCAATCCGCGCACGAAATGAGATAACGAAAAAAATGTCTTAATTTTCGCATGAAAACATTCATTACTTTGACAAAATATACAATCTAAAGCATTATATATAACATCTAAATTTGTTGTAAAAAGATGCTCTCCTAAAATTATTGTAAAATGTTTCTTTTTGTTGATGTAGTAATGCAGTCGTTACACGCATTGACACAAAATGGAAAACAAATCTATGTAAATCGGATGTTTTTGCCTTTAAAATATAACAGAAAAAGAAAATCTACATTTTTTCACTATATATAACAAATTATTTCCCTCGTGAAGTGGAAAAAAAATGTGTATTGTCACTCCTGGTTTAGCCTCTCGTGACAATAAAATGTTTCCACTTCACTCATGAAATATTTCCATTTATCTAAACCGCTCCGGTAGCCAAAGTAGATAGAGCGTTCGCCTTTTGACAAATAAATTGAATAAATGAGAATTTCTTTGAAACTCAGTGGAAACAAATATTTTTTAATGTTAAGATAAATCCAATAAAAAAAACTCTGATAAAAACATTATTCAAGAAATATAAGTTCTCCATAAAGTTTAGAGTTCGTATCATTCGATGGATTTTAATCAAAATTTATATTACCGATATGTTTGTCATGTCTTTCGAGGAGAGCTGGTAAACGTGTTCTACTGTATACTAAAATTCATTGCAAATCGAATGGTTCTGAGAAATTTGCATCATTTGACAATGCTAGAAATTCATATGTTCTCTTCCTGTGATTTTGCTTTGTGCAATTATTAACACAAAAACAAGTGGTATCATATACCGAGACCACTAGACCACTTTTGCTCTGGGATTGCTAATTTTGGGTCCTGAAGAACACGGGCAATTAAACGTTTGCAATTATACAAGGAGGATAAATCTGTTGCAGTGTGAAAAAGACGCTGAATATTTTATTACACTCTGGGATATTTATTAATTAGATTTTCCAATGACTTCCTGGGGATTACCATGCTCTTGGATCATTGCCAGCCTTAGAAAATATATAGGGGTTTTTTGACAATGAATACTACTTTTTTTATGTTCTCCTTTCAGATGTTGGAATACAAATAACCATCCGGGATATTTTTGGATACTGAAATTGCCGATTGTTTTAAGTATATTGGTAAGCACATTATGTTTGTCCCCCCATTTCACATGCTAATTCTAAAGTGCTACTGGCAGTAAAAAATATGACTTTTTATTTGTTTTGTTTTGAAACACAAATATATTGTTTATTACTTTTGCGACTAAATCGTCTCAAGAGAGAGAACGCAAAGTATGCTGTGAAGTGTTTGGTTCTTTTTTCTTCTTTTTTATGACATCTTTTCGCGCTTTTGCGAAATAAAAACATAATTTTCATAGGTACTTATATGTTTGGAGAGAGAGAGAGAGAGAGAGAGAGAGAGAGAGACAGAGAGACAGTGAGAGTCAAGTTAATGCATGCCCCATGAAAATGTATATTATGCGACAGTCGCATTAGTCGTTGACCAAATAGCAGACACGTATGTAAAATTTCATTGGGGGTATCTTGAGCAGTTTGGGATTTTTACTCTAGAAACGAAAGTGTGCATGAAGATGGATGGATCGACAGGCATACGTAAAACGCAGAAATTAATGAAACTGAAGAAATCCTAATACCAAAGTTGCATGTAGACCTCATGTCTAATATTTGTGTATGGGAGAATTAAGCGGTATTACCGTTATACCGATTTACCGCGGGTGGCCGATATTCGGGACAATTGCAAATTATGGAAGATTTCGGATTGTAAAAACCTTTTTAAGTTATTTACTAGCGTTTGTTAATGTGTTGCCTAAATGTATTCCTTTTTATGACTGTAAATCAGACCAAGATGTTCCAGTTATTGACAAAGCGGAAATTAAAACAAGAAGCTACAGGCACCTGTGCTAGACATTATATTGTTGGTCCCATACATATCTGCGGTATACCGTTGTACGTGTCGTGGTATCCAGCTCGACGGTTTCCTAAAGATATGTTGAATGATTTCGTAGTTTGCTCCGAAAATTAAAGTATAAATGATGGCAAGTTGGATGACAAACATAATACAATACTTCTAAGTTAATGAAACTGAAGAGTTGTGAATAAGGCAAACCAACCCACTAGTCGAATATGTGTACCGAATTTCATAGGAATATCTCAGACAGTTTTGGAATTTTGCTATGTGGATAGTGGATGGATGGACTAACGTTTTAAAACATTAAGCATATAAAACTGAAAACTTTGAATATTAAAAGACGTGTTTTGGACAACTAGGTCTAAAGTACCAAGTTTCATGAGGATACCTTAAACGAAAGTGTGAACGATGGATGGGTAGACGAAGAAACAAATCGACAAAACTTTAAAAGCATTTAAACTGAATTATTGTGAACAGCAATAGGCACATTTTTGACGATTGGTCTAATACATGTACCATAAGTCACAAAGTTATATCTTACGAATTTTGGAGTCCCCCACCCATCCCGAAATAAGAATGTTAATAGTGAATGAGTTGACGGACAAACGGACTTAAATATAAGTTGAAGAACTAGTGAATAGCAAAAGAACATTCGGACTACTAATTTCAAATGTGTACGAATTCTTATTGACTTAACTTTAACGGCTTTTCAAGTGTGCTCTGGAAACGGAAGTGTGACGGTCTTACAAATGGACTGACGGAATGAACATATTTCTTTTATCAAACTCCAACCACTTGGTCCGGGGATAATTAGACAAATTTTGTTAATTATTAGACAAAGCGAAAAGTATTGGTCACAAAATATACCTGTTGTTTGGGCGGAATTGCTAGACAAAGAGACTGTCTGCGAAATGTCTCCCCACCAAAGTGTCTCGCAGTTTCTATATTTTAGGTCATATATTCCAGTCTTTGTTAAATATAAATAAAGATATTTTTCTCTACTGAGGTAGGTGGCATTTGTAAAAAATGTTAAATAATTTCTGCTATTTTGGATAATTGTTAAAAGATACACTTTAGTCCAAAATGGAATAGGGTAGAGGTTAATTCCATTGATCGCACCATTTAGATATATAGATGGATCAAAATCCAGAATGTATATTTAAATGAATAAACCGTCTCTTGTGTTAGGGACTGATTAAGATAAATGCAACAAACTGACAGTGGATGGTGCAGAACTAGTGTTTAACCTGCCGAAACGCTTTCGGCTCTTATGGAGTCCTTTGTTAGCGACAAATACAACCAGAGACAAGACAAACAGAAAACGCAAAAAGCGTTGAAATTACAAAATTTTATGTGGTTATTTGTAATGGCATTAAAGTCTGAAAATGTTTTCATGATTTATCTAGTTTATTTCAGCTTGACTGATTTTTATTCACTTGTAAGGAGAGGAACTATAGCACCATATTTTTTAAGTCCAGTTGCTGAACGCTTCCCCACGAGCCCGCCTTCAGGGATGTTACACAAACTGCAGTTGTTTGCAAGCCCAACTAGAGTTCCGAAATCAGGAATGAAAAGGAATCTTACTTGATACGTCGCCTTAGAAAACTAAAACGAAGAAGCCTAAACCAATAAGACTTCAGATGGACAACCACATGCAAATAAAATTATCATCTGTTTACAGCTAACACTTTTACAATAATTAATTCATTCATTCTGCTCATTACTCACTCACTTATAATTACTACTGTTTTGCTTATAGGTCTTCCTGGTGTTATTATTAAAATCGTCATGATGCCCCAGTGCTAGACATCAAAATAATCAACCACACTGCATACGTCGCAGCGATATAGCTAAAAATTGTTAAAGCTACGTTAAAAATACACACACACACACACACACACACACACACACACACACATTCGTCATTCCTCGCATTACAAAACCAATGAAATATCCGGGATATAATTTGCGTTTACATTTTAGACGAAACAGATGGCACTACAGCTTATCCCTTTGTAAATCACTATCAGCTAGTTTACCATATCGTCAGCTGAAGCACTTTAGGCGGAACACAAAACGTTTTCAAGTTTTAATTCCATTAGAAATAGTCATGTAAACTTTGTAATTTCAACCCTTTTTGTGTTCATTGTTTATCTTGTCTCTGTTTTGTGTTTTCCTTTGTCTAAGACTCGTTGAGAAAGAAAGGTGCATAGGCTAGTTAAAAAAATAGTTTTGCTTTCGTCGCCATTTTATTGCGTATAATGAATATATATATATATATATATATATATATATATATATATATATATATATATATATATATATATATATATATATATATATATCGACAATCATATGCAATGTAAAATGCATACCTTTATCATTGCAGGTGAATTTTGTGTTCTTCATCAACATTTTACGAGCTTTATTTACAAAGCTACATGACCCTAAAAAGCCGAGAAAAAGAACAAACAGATACAGGTAAGTGTTAGTGATAAAATGTATGAAGGACCGAAATAGTCTGAACTCGTTGGCGATCAAAATTAAACAAGAATCAACATTGCTGCGCTACCTATAGTCGGCAGTATGATCTACGCCAACTGAGAAGAAGGCGAGATCTAATTTTAGGCGCCAAAAGAGTGGTAGCAATGTACAAAACAGGAAATATAAAATTACGCTTTCATAACAGCACTGCAGTAATAGAGTTAAATCCCTGAGGATAACTTTGGAAAGTCATTAAGCGTTCGACACTGTTTGAATTTCAAATCACTAGGAAAGTCTTCTTGGTCGCAAAACAGATGACGACACTCCAGACTGGTAATTGGTTTGCAGATGCACAGTTCAAGAAGGCCGCAAACATGCATACTGGGAAACAGTAAACTGGTTTGTTGGTTTCTAGAAACATGAATGTACTTGGTAATGTGCGTTATTTCAAAATACAGACAAATTTTTTGAAGCAAAACGTTTTGTTTACGTTTGGTTTGATGTAAAATGGATCTCTTCTCATTATCAGGCTGAAGATCACATATGTAATTCTTTTGGTGGTCATTATGGTGGTAGCAGCAGTAGTAACAGTAATTGCATTTTTCTTCTCCTTTTTATTTTCATTATAGTTCTTGTTATTGTCCCAGTTCTTGTTGTCATTGTTCTTATTCTAGCTGCTTCTGCACCATGAGAGATATTGTTTAATATTAGCAGCAGTAGAAGAAGATGATGATGACGATGACGGTGAAGATGATGATGATGACGCAGATCAGGACTTCGATCAAAGAACAGGATCATTAGTGATAATATTGATGGAATCTGTATTTGTAGCAACCGAAGTTTTAGCACCAGCGGTAGTTAGTAGTAGTGATGACAATTGTAATTGTGATTGTGGTAGTATAAAGAAAAAAAATCTGAATGCAATTACTGAGTGAATGCCACGTTGCATGACCATAGTTTTCATGTGCTGTTGCAGGCGGATAGCCAAGTCAACTCTTATCCTGATCCCATTGTTTGGAGTCCACTATATAGTCTTTATTGGGCTACCGGAAGATGTGAATGCCACAGCAGAAATTATTAAACTTTATTTTGAAATGTTCTTCAATTCATTCCAGGTAGGTTTCAAGAAAATTGTTTTCAGCACCGATCATGTGTATGTAATCTTTAAGAAATTTTTTTCCTAGATCTATAATATCGCCTTCCTTAAATGTATTTAATTCCCTGTAAGATATCTGCGAGTTAGAGTCTAATTACAATAACCGAAAACATTCCGTCGACTGAAATCTTAGCAACTGGAACTTCCGTAAGAATCTCTAATGCTGTTATAGTATGATTTCCTAAAATCAATTTTGAAGCAATTGGGGAAGGAATGTATATATTTTAAACATCATTAGACACTAAAGTTAAGTTAAATAGAGCGTACTTAATAAAATAAATCTTAAATATTCAAACGTCTTATACAGCAGATGCATAACTTGACGTTTTATTAGTATCCTTTTAAGGAATGTAAAAAAGTAATTCGAATATTTTCTGCGAGAGAAGAAAATAAAAGAAAAATGTGACAGGAGCCAAGGAATACAGAAGTCGGTTAAAGGAGAGATAAGTTTCTTTAACGAAAACGAAATGAAAGTCATCTAATCGCTTACGTCAATATTTGCAAGTTTTTCTTCTTTTCGTTTAAAAAATATACTCCGTCTTGAGCCAACTTAAGCATTTCTTGGCTTCCATCGCATTTCAGTCAACTAAAATGTATAGAAACGGAACTCGTCCACTTGTTTGTGTCAGATTTTGATTCCATTAGGAAAAG
>JAECUM010014035.1:0-18201 GCA_016617855.1 Megalonaias nervosa | reverse complement strand
CCATGAAAACCAGTAAAGTGAAAAGGTGCGCGATAACGAGTGGCATCGCTTTCACATCCGTCAGGTTTGACACGTACAGCATCACTTTCCATGGTAGGTATGGTAGTAGGAGTAGTAGTTATAGCAAAGTTCCCATGATGATGTGGTACTGAATCATTAAGGTCATAGCGTACGGCATCCCTACCATCGCAAGGCACAGCATCGTACTTGAGTTTACTCTTACTGGATACTTGCTGTGTGAATGGATTCATCTTTCTCGCTTAGCAATGGTAGTCACAATGAACTATCGACCTTGAACGTTGTCCCTTTTTATATGCTGACCAATATCGGCATGACCGTACGGTAAAGTGAAGTGGCTGGGAAGCCGAACTCGCTTCTGGTACACGATTTGATAAACTTTTTCCAAGGGGCGACTGACGATTTGGTGTGTGGGTAAACGTACAATCTTGTGCGGTTCGTGGGTGGTCACTTTAAACTTTCCATCCTGTCCAGACTGCAAGGCTTCTTTCAAGACACCAAAGTTCACCACTCGACTGGTGCGATAATTGAGAGTCAATCCTTTCACTTTACACTCCGTGTGCACTTCTCCTTGATTGTCCCGGTATTCGTAGCCGTAATTTTTGGGACCGCCACTTGCAAAACTGAGAATCTTGTCGTCGGGATGCTCATCCGTCCAGGCTCCTAAACGGTCTCCTTCGATGATCAGGTAAGGTTGACCCAGGCGATCAATGTAGATGCAACTGTCCGTATCAAAATACAGTACACGATCTCCTAATAGTTCTAAAGCTTCGTACAGTTTTAAGCGAGCATGGGCTGTCACGTAGGCCGCAATGATGACATTTCCAAATTCGTCGGCTTCTACAAAGTCCAGTTCTTCTTCGTAATTGACTAAGAGCAAGTCCTCACGAACGACGTCCACGTGTTTCATGTATTTGGTTTTGTCGTGAATCATCTGCAAGTATCGGAAAGGTTCTGTCAAATACTCCGTCTTGGGTAAACACGGTCGTTGTGCCATTTTGCCCCACAAACAATTCAACATCACTTTGGCAAACGATCGCCTTCCTTCGTTTTTCTCGATGTGGTCTAAAGTGATGCCTTCCTGCTTCCAGTATTTCTCTTTGAACTTTGTTTGGTCTTCGGGAGTGTGACACCAGGAAGGATATCCGCTAGCTTCTTGTTTCAGTTTCAAAAAGGCATTCACGTAGTCTGCAAAAATGCCTTTTTGAGAATCGTCGCCCTTGTGGTATTTTTCTGTCTTGGAAAAGTGGTAAATTTCGTACACTTCTAACAGTTGGTATCCCAAGTCCAGAGCTTTAAACAATTCCACGCTGACCCACGTTCCCGTCAAGGCTCGTTCTTCCTGAGTGTGCTGACAAGGGTGGTCTTGGTTGCACGTTTCAGCACAAGTACGACACAAGGGAAACATCAGTTTTCCTTGGCAATGATGTGGTAAAACGGGATGGTACAAGTTCGTGGGAGGCAAGACTTTACACTTGATCAATCCTTCGTATTGTCGAATATTGTCCACGTCGATGTGTTCCGTCAGCAATTGTGGGTGCCCTGCGGGAAAGTGACAATATTTGCACACGTACGGATACAGAGAACACACGTCCAAGTATTTGATTTCTTCTCCTTTCTCCTCGTCGACTTGGTACAGCAAACAGGTGGCATTCGTCCGTCCTCCGTACAAACTGTCCTGCGGGTTCAGAGGGTCCACCAGCTTGTAACTTTCCAGGATGCGCTTAAACTCGGGATCGGTTTTCAATCGCTGATCGTACTCGTGTTCCCACATTTCCACTACTTGGTATCCTTGCTCTTCTAACTTCAAGCGTCGCTGACAAGTGGCCTGGTACAAGTCTTCCATGGTCGTTGTAAAAACTGGTTTTTAGTGTCACGTTGAGGGTAGCAGATGGGACATCCGTGAAATAAGCACCCGTTAAACTCGTACACGATCTTGGGTTTTTCTAAGTCCCAGCCGTCTACCGAATACCTTCCGATGGTCTTTTCGCCTCCTCCGTTGCGAGCGTGTTGGATCCATTTGTCTTCCTTCTCACACAAGTAATGTAACCAGCGTAGGGCTTTGACCGAGTATTGACGTTTGACAAAATTGGTCGTTTGAGGACTGATGACAGCTAGGGTGTTTTCGGGCATGAATCGTTGACGATACACTAAGGAACACGCTTTGGCAATGGTGCAAGCTTCTTTCAAAGGATCGATCCCTCCGTGTTCCATGAACAGTTCTCGAAATTTTCCACAGCAGCGACGTAAAATGTCTACGTCGGAACGACAATATTTTAACATTTCTTCTTGAAAGTCAAAAGGGTCCGAAGCGTGAGTCTGGCACCATGCGTAGAAAGCTTCTCGTTGTTCGGTACGCATGTTGTCGGGGTCGTAGTAGTGAGCCTCAGGCAAATGGGGTAGAACGGCGTGTTGATTGGCTTCGGTATTGAAAAAGTGTGGAAAATAGCCTTTGGCCATTTCTGTCATGCCAAACGTTTTAGGCATGCGGCTCAAAGGCATAGCCAAGTAACTCATTGAATCTTTAAACTGTACTTGTCCCACTTGCATGGAAATGATTTTGGCTCCGTTCAAAGTTACTTTCGGACGTTCGGTACTTTGTTCCGTATAGTATCTCAACAGAAATTGTCCATCGTATCCTGAGAAATTGTGAGCCATCACCGTGGCATGGCGATGACAATCTCCGTAACGTTCGATATCTTCTTGGCTCCACGTCTCGTCGATAGGGTTTAAGATCCATTGGGCAAAATCGGCCAGTGTGTTCGATCCCCGAAAGATTTTTTCACGTCCTCCAGGAATCTTGCTGCAGTAAGGGCAATGAGTCAAGATAGGCTCTTGGATGCACTTCTCGCACGCTCGGTGAGCCACGCAGAAATTAGGAATGTGAATGCCAGTCTCTTGCATGTATTCGAAATCGAAAAAGATGAAATTCCCTTTCTTCTTCTGGTCATTATCTTCTTCTTCTTCATGTTTAGAATGGTATTTTTGAATGTAGCATTGGTGTTCCAAGTCCACAATTTGGCGACAAATGTGACATCGTTTCTTTCCTCGACAAATGTGTAACTTAACACTATTGGTACGTATGCCTTGTCCACAAGTAGGGCACAATCTCAAGAGCTGACAAGCACATTTCTGCTGTGAACCTTGCGTCTTTAGGTGTTGCTGGTAACAGGCAGGACTGACAAACGTGCGCTGACAAACAGAGCAATGCACTCGTTCTTGTCCTTCGTCCAGACAGGGTGTAGAAGCTAAACATCCTGAGCATTTTGATCCGCAATGCTTATGTTGCTCTCGATTGTTATAGCCATAGTCACATTTCTCACAGTAATAACTGTATCCCAGGAATGCAGTGATACTGGTAATGATATCAAAATGTTCGTCGTGATGATAGACGTGAATGTATTTTCCGTCTTTAAAATCTTTACCGCGCACTTCTTGAGGGTGAACTTTCAAGGTGTAACGTGGAGCCAAGACGTCTTGCAACTTTTGCATTTCAGGAATGCCACAGGGTGTGTCTTTAGCTAACCCCGCTTGCTGTAACAGGAGTTCTGCTTCTTTTCGCTGTTTGGCTCGGTCCGATTGTTGAATAGTTTTCCAGGCTCTTTTCCATTCTACCGTATCGTTCTTGTCGGCATACGTTTGTCCCACCACGATGGCACGGGCTAAACACATCTTGTCTTTTGGATTGTTAATTTGGACGAGACTACGCTTGAGGTTACGCAAGTTGTCTACCAACATCAACTTTTTTTTACCTGTCCCTTGGGGAAGAGACACGTGGGTCATGTACAGTGTTGCTTTTCCGTCCGTGATGTGAAATTTGTCATTGGATTGTTGTACGTGTTGAATCTTGTCCATGATTTTGGAAGGTGTCAATTCTGTTGGACTGCTAAACTCGATCCAAACGGGAGACTTCAAATTGTCGTGATGAATAGAAAGTCTCAAGCGATCGTCTTCTTTGGCTCGACATTGCCGTTTTAGTGTGGTTAACAAAGAATCCCACACATCGGTGATGAACCCTTCTGCTTTTTCCAAGGGTACGTCAGACTTGAAATCTTTAAATTTCACTGCGTACGTGTAGGCCGTGGTTCTAAATTTTCTGGAAGAGCGTTTGTCCGTCTCCCGAATATGGTAGTACTTTTCAGGGTTTACGGGTGGTAATGGACTTTGATTTGGTGTAGACTCTTTAGGCTTCGATTCTGGTTCACTCATCTCATCTTCAAAATCGCTGGCATGAATTTGTGCCAAGACTTCAGCTACTGTGCGAGGCGATAAATCACGTTTCTGCCTCTTACTTTCTTCTTCTTCTTTCTTTTCGAAATGATGCGATCGTTTCATCTTGACGGCAAAAAGTCAAATGACTACCTGTGAAACACCATGAACCCCTATATATCTATGTCAGACCAGGGCATATATAAAGGGCTAGTGACTCCCCTCTCAGTATTCATTTCGCTCTCAAGCTGACCAGCACAATGGAAGAACCCACACAGATCGAACTTCTGATTAGAGCATTGCGAGGTGTGATAAGAAAGTTTTCTTCAGACAAGCCGACGGACTACTCTCCTTCCTTTCGAGATAAAAGTCAAGATACTTGCTATATCTGTCAAAAGAAAGGGCATTGGGCTACAGAATGTCCAGACCGTCAAAGAAGCAAGGCCAGTGTCAAAAGAAACAAAAGTCAAGATACCTGTTATCATTGTCAAGAGAAAGGACATTGGTCTTCAGAGTGCCCTAAGAAACAACAGGAGCAGGAGAAGGAGGAGGAAGAAGAAACAGAGGTGACCTCGACAAAAGAAGAACCCCGACACGTTCAGAAAGAGAAGACAGAAAAGAAAAGAAGACGAGAAAAATGTGAGGAAGAAGAAGACGAAGAAGAGGAAAAAAGTGTAAAAGTGAAGAAATTGAAAAAACAGAGAGAGTGAAGGAAAAAAGACACAGAAGAAATCTATGAACTTTTTTAAAAGTGTTGTGTTGTGTTATGTTGTGATATTGAATTGTAAAAATTTGTAACAGAATAGACCAAACTGAAAAAAACGTAAGTGTCTCTTGGTTTTCATTATTTAGAAATAATAAGGACCTACACTCATACACTCACAACACGTACATCATAGGGTTAAAGAAGGGATTTTGAGTTTTAATTGATTTTGGCAAAATGAATAGTCACTCTTTTCGAGAGTATTGGGTAGCCCTGAAAAGGACTGTTGAGTGTTTGTTTTTTCCTTAGAACAAACTCAGGAACGAGAATCAATTCGCTTTAACTGTCTTAAGCCTTTGCCACGGCCAAGGCCTACTTGTGGACTTGCTCCTGTCAATGATTTAGTAGATATCACTAGGGGTGGTATCTGTGGTGTAGTCACAGGGTTAGGTTGTTTGGCTCGGGAAGGTCTTTTTCTCTTGGGTCGTAATAAAGAAGTCTGATACATTTGTTTCAGACTTCTTAACTCGGCCAAAATGTCCAAGAGTACCGTGACCGTTTGACTTTCGCTGTTCTCCTTCTCTCCTAGACTTTGTTTCTTCTCTACTGCTTCTTCTTCCTGTTGTTTCCTTCTTGCCTCTTCTTCTTCTTCTCGCTGTTTCTGTTCAAGAAGAAATGCTTGCTCTGCTTCTTTCTGCTGCTGTAAAAATTTCTCCAATTCTTCTCTCTGTCTTTGTTTAAAATCGTCGACACGTGGTAAAGAAGGAGAAAGTGGCGAAGGTACTGGTACCGGAACAAATTCTTGGGAAGAAGATAAAAATCTACTAAATCCCAGTTGAAATCAACCTCTTCGGGAAGTAGCACTGTGTTCACTTTGGTAGCTGCTGCTGTACCATTACTTCTCGTCTCCACAGCCGGTGCACCCCAATTCACTGTCTTCTTAGCTTCCGTCATGTTTCACAAAACACTGCCGCATCGATTCATTGCGCACAGACGCTAGTGTGCCTATATAGGAAATGTGACGTCACAGGTAGCTCTCTTCGGATTGGAAGACAGACTCCGCGAAGTGACTGAATTTTGTAACGCGTGTTGGGATTGGCGAACCCTTTCAATCCGTTTCGATCCGGTCTTCCACTATAAATAAACGTGGTTCACTTCATTTCCTTCACCTGTTCTCGTCACAGAGAAGATGTTGATCGACGTAAAATCCTCTACTTTGGTATCCTCAATGCTGTTCCGTACAGACTTACCCATGTATGTGAAAACAAAATGGACTGTCATCCGGATCACCGGTGCCACTCTTTGGAAAAGAAGATGTTATGTGGAAAGACAAGGATGTCTTAAGCGGACTCTCATCTACGGACCAGAAGTGAGACACAGTTTAAGACAAACTTTGAGAAATTTGAGGAAGATAAGAAGACCTATGCGATGTCCTGTATGTTAACAGAATGGTGTTAACATCACATAACAAACAACGGCCCTTTTCAGGGCCACTTCCAATGCCTCGAAAAGATCTTAATTTTCATTTTATCTCCACCCTAAACGAATATATATAAAACCCTTCCTCTACTAAAAAACACGAACGCTCTTGATTCGTGTTTGTCTATAGCCCTCTCTCAGGTAGCCTGACGTCACAGTACTTCTCTTTTTGCTACATTGTTACCAGTGTGACGTCATGCCACCTGTCGCTTATCGCTATACAAACCCACAGTCTCCTAGTCGCCGCTCTACAAAAATTTCCATTGACGCTATACAGGCCCAGGGTGTGCTAGTCACTCTACCCCATTTTCCATTGACGCTATACAGACCCAGGGTGTGCTTTTATTTCTTGACGCTATACTTGCCCAGGGGGGGTCTGTAATGCTAATTCCCATTGACGCTACGGTAACCCCTATTACTACTAATGATTTTCATAAAGTTAGGTACTTCATACACGTGTCAAATGACATTCGTAAAGTTAGGTACATCATACACTAGTCTATTGATTTTCATAAAGTTAGGTACATCATACATGTTTCTAATGATTTTCATAAAAGTTCGGTACGTCATACACGTGTCTATTGATTTGAATAAAGTGTACGTCATACACGTGTCAAATGATTTTCACAAAATTAGGTACATCGTACAGGTGTCAAATGAGTTTCATAAAGTTATATGCATCATACACATGTCAGATGATTTTCATAAAGTTAGATACATCATACACGTGTCTAATGATTGTCATAAAGTTAGCTATATCTTGTATGTGAAGGTCACACTGACCTAGTTATGACGTGCGGTAAACTTTGATCAGCGTTGCTAAAAGGTGCTAAACTGCTTTTATTCTGTGATGATCCTGCTTGTGAAATTCTCAGAAATTATTTCAAAGGAAGCCGGTGCCTCTTCCCGTGAAATATTTTCGTAAAATCTTCCAAAAGAATACCCATTGCACAGACTTGATTCAACAAAATTATAAAGGATACTTGTATATCCATACTTATTATAAGATGATAATGTTCATTTAAATAAAACCCCGCAAGCCATACCATTTGCAATTGTGTCTGTCTTACCCCAAGCCATGAAGCTAACATGATTCAATCCAATGTAACACGCCGTAAGACCAGTCTGCAATTACGTAACCTATCCTAAGATATCTGCAGTCCAATGTCACATGCCGTAAGCCCAGTTTGCAATCTTACATAACCTATCCTAAGACCTCTGCAATTCTATGTAACATGTCGTAAGATCAGTCTGCTGCAATCCAATGTAACATGTCGTAAGACCAGTCTGCAATCTTACGTAGCCTATCCTAAGACCTCTGCAATTCTATGTAAAATGTCGTAATATCAGTCTGCAGTGCTACATAAGGGGGCGCTCTACAGATATTATGAACTTCTGAAAGTGTGTGATTTGGGATTTTTAACGTAGCTTTAACAATTTTTCAGTCATATCGCTACGATGTCTGCAGTGTGGCAGTTTACAGAGATGTTCAGCAGTGAGGCATCATGCCGCAGACATGTAGCATGATGTGCCACCCAGTCACATTATCCTGACACAAGGCAGACCAGTCCTAACATTAACCTCTTAAGGCTGAGCGCCTAGCGAGGCAGCTGTTAGTACCATTTTTAAAGGTCTTTGGTATGACTTGGCCGGAGTTCGAACCTGCGACCTCCCGGACGCTCTAACCACTAGGCCACCGCAGCGGTCGAACTTCAGAGAGAGAGAGTGGTGGGTGTAAGGTGAAGTTGTTTACATTTGCAACGTGCACTCTGGAGAGAATGTTGGTATACCTCAATGTTACTTTCATGTATTGCGGTTGAAATTTCTTTGGATATTGTACTTGTGGAAATTTTACATGATCTAAGCACACTAAAATAACTGCTCCCTTTTTGTGCTAAAAATCAGCCTGAATTAGTCTCAAGTACACTATCTTTAGCACTTATTAAAATAGGGATAAGGAATTTTGCCAGACTGGACAGTACCAGATTCTGCAAGTGCAATGAATGAATTATCAAATCTATAAAATGTGAGGGAAAAAATGCGATCTTCACTATTTGAACAATTTACCTCTCAAGTCCAGGAAGTGGAAATGACCAAGAGGAGCTAGCAGGTTTTTTTATTCAGGTTGCGCATCTGACGTAAGGCCAAGCTGTGTACTCTATAACCCATCTTACACATATCAATCATACACCAAAATAAAGGGAATTAAAAGTTCTTTGAACAATACCTAAGATATACAAAGTCTTTTTCTAAATATCCAGTGTAACCAGTGAGGAAAACCGGGGAAATTCGTTTTCTTTAAAGATTTAACACTGAAAAATGCGAAACCTTATAGCGCCACCTAATCTGTCCTTAGACCAGTCTGCAACTCCTATGTAACCAGTCCTAAGATCAGTCTGCTATTTTATATAACCTGTCGTTAGAACAGTCTGAAATCTTACGTAAATTCTATGAAGGTTTTTATTTATTTCTTTCCATCATTTTATATTCATTTGATACTTCGTTTATATTCATTTTATATTGTGAGTCAATATAGCATTTTGTGTGTGTGTGTGTGTGAGAGAGAAAGAAAGAAAGAGAGAGAGAGAGAGAGGGCGCGCGCATGTGTGTGTGTGCGTGTGAATTGGGATGACCAGAGGTGTGATTAAATGCGACAGAAAATAGTAGAATAATAATGGGCGTTTAAGATAACTCTTACCTCTCCCGACTTGCCACTCCAGAACCCTTCAAGCTCCGCCATAACTTTTCTCCGCTGGGAATTATTTACACACGTTTTTCCGCATGGAAGATTCTCTTCTCAAGCCCGCATCGGGGCTTCACAAGGTAGGGAGTCGTTGTCGTATAAACGCCAATTATGTTACTACTCACCGACACAGATAACCCAACAACACACAACTGATTGACTATTAGAGAATTGCAGTGGATTATTATATATAATGCTATTCGAAGCCACACCGTTTGAAGCATACAGTATTATGAAATAATCTGCGTCTGTATCAGTAACATGCGTCCAAAGTAAGCAAGTGGGACCAAGCTATTGAGAGCAAGCAATATCAATAACCTTTCGGAATATCGCTCATAAAATCGAGAAATGAAAGCGTAGTGAGCAACAGAGAGGAGTTGCGTGCAGGGAGAGTGCTGGGTGTGGAGAATAGTATTATGGAGAATACTATGTGCAAAAGGTCAAACAAGCTGATTTTGATCCACTATACATCGTACATCCATGTACCAGTTCATTATTCATTGTACACTGTCACATTATTACTTACCTACTTACCAACTTTGTGTACACATTGCTTCATTTCACGATACGTTTCTCTTTTAATAACTCTATTTAGGAAAGCTATGATAGAGACTACCAAAAAAAAAGCCCAAACAAAATAGTACGTACTTTAAGACCCATATAGAGGGAAAGGGAGAAATTAGGCGTCAAATTTTAGTCACGATCAGAAGGGAAGGAGCACAAACAATCAATATAATTGGTCTTCACAGAGATGAACAATTGAGAGGGGAAGATATTTTGAATGGCTTAGAAGCAAAAGGCCAGAGTATATCGAGAATTCAGGGTCTCCAAATCCTAAGGCAAGGTCGATTCCCAAGGAAAACAAAGAATTACTTCTTGGATCACTGGTCCTAATGGGCAAGGTTGTACAAATTAAATCAGTACGTAACATGCGTAGGTAGATAAAGATACACATATATGGTTTCTCACTAGAAATACATGGGAAAGCCATGATAAACAAAATATAACAAAAATTCATACAGCTATTTATAACCACATCGAGATTATCAAAAGGGATACAATTATTCTAAATTCCAAAGGGGGGGGGACAAGGATCCTGATCTCGTTTTATTGTTTTGGTTTCAAGGTGATGATGTGGTAAACAGGGTGTATCAATCACTGACCCTGCTTTAAGCGTTGTCTAACAGGGCATACCTTGGATGAGTGTAAGACTCAAAAACCATCTAACAATTACAAAATTCGAAACTACTCCAAACACATCCGACACATTAGAAAACAAAATGAAGAAGAGGGGGATATTGAAGGAGCAACTGAGGAGTAGGATCTAAAAATAATTGGACCAATCATGGAAAATTACACAATTAGATAAAGGTTAGAAAGCTAAATCCAAAATTACAAGAGATACCTATATTTATGTTAAAAGCGAGTGAAATAGATTAGATAAACTGACTGAAAATGAAATAAATATGATCTATTATATTTCAGTAACTTAAAAAAGATATATTATTTAAAAAAAGTTGCAGATTTAGTTGTTAAAATGATTAATAGTAAGTCAAGGAAATTTAACGAGCATCGAGCTATAAGATAAGAAAGGAAAACAGATACAAATACACAATCCTCGTCCCATTTGATAACAGATACAAATACACAGTCCTCGTCCCATTTGATAACATATACAAATACACAATCCTCGTCCCATTTGATATCAGATACAAATACACAATCCTCGTCCCATTTGATAACATGCAATAACAATAACAAAAGGGAATGCATTACTAACATAATCTTAATACTGATAAGTACAAAGTAAACATACGCAAAGGACAGGGAACTATGACCCATGCAATGTTCGGAGTGATGGCATTACAGAGCTGTGCTATAGGGCGAGATATCTAGGTCTGTAAGAGTTCAGAAAAATTGAGGGCAAAGTTAATCATACACCGCCACAACATGAAAATGGAGGAACGGACACACAGAATATATGCTATCGCATAATAGGCACATTCAAGCAAACACCGTACAAAGACAGCTTTTTCTACTCGCAGAACAAGCTTTTATTTCTCCGTGCTCCTTTTAATTTTATCTTGTATTTTTTTCAAAAAGAAACACAACACGCATACCCTCAGACTTTACCTCTTACTTCTCACCTAATACGCACGTTTAGAAAGAAATAACAAAAGCCTATAAAAACACAACCTTATTTTTATCTCATGTTATGTATTTTTAATTTATATTGTAAGCTGGCATTTCTCATAGATTATATATTATGTATATCTATTTTGTAATGTCCAAAATCATGTTAATGGTGTACCTGACCAGTGACAATTATTTTGTAAACAACATTATTCATACCTAATATTTTTCTACGAGTATGGATTATATATTCAGATCATTATAAATATAAGTAAACATGTTTACTTCTATCAGAATGTAATATATTAGTTTCTC
This sequence comes from Megalonaias nervosa, assembly GCA_016617855.1. Lineage (NCBI taxonomy): Eukaryota > Metazoa > Mollusca > Bivalvia > Unionida > Unionidae > Megalonaias > Megalonaias nervosa. The sequence goes on along the minus strand of JAECUM010014035.1, from coordinate 6,601 downwards.
ATTTGGAAATTCCTAAACTTGTTGACAACTTTGAATGTTTTAGAGAGGAGACTGACCTACATTATTGTTTTTTTAAAAACTTATTATATATTGTTGTTTACTTGAAAAGTTACTGATTATTGCCTGAAGTAGAATCAGTCTTAACGTTATGTTCAGTTTTTAATTTGGATGGATGATTTATTTATTCAAATTATTATTCACTCGAATTACAAAATGCTAAATAATATTCTTGGACTAAACATTAATGTAGAATTATTGTGAATTCAGACAAGGACATTTTGGATCACATTATTGTGATACATCAAAAGACTGTTAACACATCGCCACATTCCAGGCCATTGTCACATTATCACGTTCGAGACAATAGGTATATCAATACATTCAATATTGGAAATTATTTGGTATACTACTGGAATACAATTGGAACTTCATACATTTGGACTTGTGATAGAACTGTTAGAACTACTTGGGATTTGATTCACAATACTGTAAGTTCTCTTTAAATTTTCACTTTTATTCTACGGAAATAAATTATCTAAATTAAATCAAATAAACATTAAATTAAATTAATTAAAAAAATTGACACAGCATCAGTACGTGTGGAAAAATGATCTTTGTCGAATGGTTTGCCGGCACAGAAAACACCATGGAAGAAAGTTTCCATGTCGACGCTGCCTATATGTATTCAGCAAGCAACAGTTGCTTGACGACCATGACTTTTATTGCTGCATAATCAGCGAGAAACCACAGCGTACGATCATACCGGAACCTGGTAAGAATATTCCGAAATTTACCGCTGTAGAGCGGAAGATGAAACTTCAGTATGCTATTTACGCGTACTTTGAAAACGATCCAGTATACGTCTTAGTTCAATCAAACACGACGCAAATTGCTGAACGGAACCGATACGGGTTTTGCTAAACTGTTGTCAGATGTGACCGACAAATTCAGACGTCAATCTTACCCCGCAGACATTATTATAACCCGTGATAACATTCGTGAGTTTTCCGCGGCGAGTCATTTCTGTATCTGCCAAGGAACTTTAAGCAACAACAACGAAAGAGTTCGCTATCACTGCCACATCATTGGCACGTACAGCGGAGCCGCAGACAGCACTTGCTTCCAGCATCAGCGAATTTACCTAAGAAAAAGAATTTCAGTTGTGCTTCATAACCTATGATCCAACTGGGCCAGCTGAGCTACATGTGTGCAGATTTTCAACTACAGCTCCAAGTGTATGCACACCTGCTGTTTTACCGCTTGCCCATCGCCTCAGGACAAGAAGGCATGTGATGGGGAGAGAGGAATAATGTCACGATTTGCGAGTTGGACTGAAGCGAGTGCGCAGAGTGACTCTCACTCTCTCATCCAGACATGTCCGAATCCAGTGTCACGACAATGTCGAGATGTCAGCAGACGAGTCCAGATGCAGTAGAAGGCCATCAGTTCCTACTGCATCTAATCTGGTCCACACAGCCCTTGCCATCTGCCTTCACATCTGGGCAATAAGCATAGCTGCACAGCCGCCCGATTCATCCAGAAGATCTTCCCGGAGGGACCCAGGTGTAGCTGACCACTCTGAGTCAACAGTCACAATTTGTAGCTTCTACTATTACTTACAATTGCAGGTGGTACTATTAATTATGTCCGTCACAGGCGCCGTTACTTACGCCTATAAGTAGCATGTATTAAATGAATGTACCTCGATTCTTATTGCTATAATTACAATAATTATACTATTAGATACATCTAGAAGGGGGGGGGAGGAGGCATTTATTGAATGAGCTCAATAAGTTAATGTCATTGCAGATGGCAGACAATAATTATAAAACTTTCGGTTACAGCATATCTTTTGGTTTGCATAATTGTGACCCTTTCCATTATCTTAGATCTGAAATCCCGTGTCATAGTGGCACCAACTTTTTTTTTTTATCACACTATTAGTTTTTATAATCAGCGATGGGCTAGTTAACTACCGATATATTAGTATTCAGACTTTAAGTGGTGCGAATATATTACACACACACACACACACACACACACACACACACACACACACACACGCGTGCGAAATCAGAGAATTGGACGCAGGTGATAAAGTTGAACGTCCCCAAAGACATTGCCATCTGGCCACATTCACATTTCGAGACTACATTGGAAAAATGAGGACATTTATAACGAGCCTATCAAGGCCACAGTTGGAAAAACAACAGAGCAAATGTTCTAGAGATCATATAATACAGAGAAGTTCCAAATAGGTTCCTTTGCGGAAGAAACGGAAACAAAATAATTGAATATTTCTCAGGAAACAATTTGGGCGAACTGGAATTTCAATACCGTCATCGACCTGTCATTGATCAATTTGTTTGACACTGACATAAGTCTTCTCATTAATGACCTCAACCTCTAACCCTGGCCTCAACCTCTGACTCCGGCCCAAAACGTACAATGTACGAGAATCGAAAGAAAACTAAGACAGTTTTGCTCTAAGAATGAGACTGAAGAAAACGTTTGGTGACGATAGTGAAGTATCTAAAGTCAGTAACAATGAGCGAAAAAGATTCCGTCCAAAAAGCATTTATGTTCCATCCCCCAGAATATTTTCAGCTTTATAGAAAATTTTGTCCCTGGTGGAAAATGTTATTAACTCGTACGAACAGAGCCATACGAAAAGGTACAATTTAACCCGACGGAAAAGATAGTTGCTGAAAATACTGCGCGATAAGGACGATGCTGTTATCAAGCCAGCGGGCAAGGGATCCTGCGTTGTTGCTATACGATTTACTGCACCGCTAAGGCGAACAAACAACTTTCAGACTAGAGATTTAATAAGAAACTCAATCATGACCTAACTCTGAGGATGCTGAAACTGCGTGTCAGACATTAAAGATATGCATTGCTGCAAGTCACATTTATGACAAAACACTGATTTACCTACAAGTTGACCCCAAATCTGGGAGAATTTATTTAACCCGATAATAGACAAAAAGGGAAGCTGGAGAGGCCAATCAACTCCAAAAACAATCCTCGCACCGAAAATTCTTCAGAATTCTCTGATTAGCACCTTCTGCCTTTGGTGGTAAAACTGCGTTTATATATCCAAAATACAACGGAAAATCTCAACAAAACACTGAAAACTAACCTTTCAGATAACACTCTCCTTTCCTCGTAGCTATGGACGCCTGTTCCTCATAAACCAACATCTCATATGAGGATGGTATCACAACCTGCAACGAAACATGGGACGGTCGACCTGATGATTTTTTCCCCGCCTTCATACTATTTGGTCAAACTCTTAAATCATTTTCTAAAGCTTATAAATTGTGTATTCAACAACCAACACTTACTATCAATGAATGAAATTGCAATGGGCACTAAAGTGGCCCATTTGTCAGGCAACGTTGTTGTGAGAAGACTCGAGCAAAGACCTCAGCAACAAGACACCCTCTAGACCTCTAAGCTGGAGCAGATTTTCTGACGTCATAGAACCACAATGGATTGCAATAGGCTTTTGAATTCACATTTGAAAAATTTTAACACTGAAAGAAGATAATGCACGGAGTTATTTGATACATACACTACTTCCATCCTTTCAGACAGATCTCAAGTTTTCGTATTTCTTACTGCCTCTGTCCACGTACGTTTAAGTTTATGAAATATATTTTGAATGTAAAACAATCAACATCAAATAGAACCATATATGGAGAACTTAATAGCATGAAATTAAGAAGACTTGTAAATAGTTTGTATATTGGTTGAAAAAAAGAAGTAGTAAGACGGTGATATAAAATAAGTTGTATAAACAATCACAAAATAGTATCTAAAATTAGCTATTGTCGCTAAATTATTGTAAAGATATTTATGGTTTTTCAGCTGTATGGAAATACTTAGTACATGGTAAATCTTCATTCGTGTTTTCAAACAGCGATTGAAAGATGTAAATATGTCTCATTGGAATTAAAATATAATAGATTCATCGAAACTATTGTTTCATAAATCCATCACACCCAGTTTTGGATATAACGATTACCATGATAAACTTAAGAGTCTCAGATCAGCACACTCCGGTAGATTAGGCAGTACTCAAATGGAGATCTTATATGTTTATATTGTGACCAATACGAGGCTGAAGACGAATGTCACTTTCGAAGGTTTGTAAGAATAACTTATTGATAATGCCCCTCACTGGGACACCACTCTTTGATAAATGGGTAGAGCTGATGAATTGTACTCGTAAGAAAATTCAATAAAATTTCATCAATATGTGGAGAGCGTTTGAAATGAGAAAGCGTGTTTATGTCATCCGATTCCATCCTCAACAAGTTTCATTAGTAATGTATGTAACGTTCCCATTATTGCATATTATTTACATATTTATTCCCTATTCACGATAAATTATGTTTTGAACGCAGTGAGCGTGTAATAGTTCCAACTAAAGAAAGAATCCAAATCGGAACTTTTTTTCAATGGCCTCGGCACGATATAATCTTTTATGTGTTGACGTGCCGTAGAATACCATGCACACAAACAATTCTTTCTCTATATGAAGTTCTGGATGGCAAGCCCATTTTTTGTACAAGTGACACATATTTCCATCATATCAACATGTTTTAGCGTTTATTGCCTTTCAACTGCTGTGTAATAATTAATATTCCTTTGCATAACTGTCGAGTTTCTTCCGACTGCACAGCATTTCATTGTTGTTGCCGTGCGGTATATTTGTGTTGTGCTATGTTGTTCATGTTGTACTGAGGAGCAATACCATGGTGCTGCATGATTAGGCAGTAGTACTCCCATTCTAGGGATTGGACCATTAATGTATTTCCCATAAAACGTAATTTTAATATATTAAAAATAAATCAAAATTAATTTCTTTATTAGATTGGAATATAAACTACACACACTTCTATTCATTACAGTGAGATTTTTTTCAGCTTTGATAAACAGGTGTTTCATAATGCGCCTCGTGGTGCACTTAATAACACATCCTCGCACCAAGAGTCCATATGCTATTTTTGTCAGTATGATATTACAAAGGAATATTAAAATAAAACTAAATATCTTGTTTTCAAACTATTGTACATATACTGAAGTTTCTGAAATGTATAATGGAAGAATTAAATACATTTATTAATGATTGGGTGTATCTCAAAATTTTGAGTACTCCGTTTTTGTTTTTTTTTAAATTCCACACCTGTATTTTTTATTCTCAAGACACATCGGTTTTCTGGCTGTAAAGTAATTGGTCGTCCGATGTTTGTTGCTTGGCGCAGCAGAACAACTGATGCATTGGAGTGTGGTCATTTTGGTGTCGAACAAGCAAATTTGTTTTCTTATTGGGATTGTTTTTATACTTGTCCTTCATAATCTGTAGCAAAGACCTGGCCTGGAGGTTGTAAAATTGAATTTTTAGGAATTTTTATTTTAATAGGCCAATTATGAAACTTCTTAGCTTTTTTAAATCGTATTGCTGATAATGATGATGGTGACGTCACGGTCTAAGGACATTACAAATTCATTGACACGTATTCAAACAGTTACTCATCATCCCAACACGTTGTCTAGGTGATCCTGACCAAGAAGACGGGGAGGGGGAGCACGAAAAGTAGAACCGAAGCGGATGTATGCATATAATTGAAATGCTTGTTTGTTTTGCTTTTGGGGATTTTTTTTGTTTTTATTTTATTTTTTTTAACTGTTTTTTTTTATAACCATCTATGAATTTGTTATTTAATGGTCTTATAAGGAAATTGTGTAAAACATGCTCCATTTTATCACGTTGTTAGCAGAAGCAACCATCAAGAGCAGACAGCCAATAAAACATAAATCCATATTTAGCATTGCAGAACAAGCGTTCCAACTCAGCTAACACAGAATAAAATGAAAGCATTTGAACGTGATGTTATCAACACCATGAAATACTAGGAGTTACAAAATTAATATCACATCTAGTCTTATATGAAAACCAAATGTTGATATTTGAGACGTGTTGTCTCTTAATATCAGTGAATTAGAGAATGTAATGACGTACAAGTTTAATAAATCTTACCTGATAACGTGGATTCAGGTCAAAATAGCTGTTAATAAAATAAACTGGACACTTAATGGGAATTACTAAGATTATATTGGATCATCAAGTTACCATTAATTGTGCACACAATATCAACCGGAAAAATCAGCGTGTACTGTAAGCCAAAGTTGTCACCACTTGGAGGTCAAGTTAATTTAACAAGACACACTGGGACCAGTAATTCTGTGTACTGTAAACCTCGATTGTAAAAGTCAAGATAATGCAACAATACCCGCAGGAACCAATGATACTGTTGTTTTTGTTCTAACAAAATTAGAAGACGAAATAATAAAAAAAATTCCTAAATACAAGTTGTAGAAAATAGCTTCTAACCCAAATCCCATTTAGAACTTTGAAATACCAAATGATTCATAGTCTGATAACATTATTGGTTATTTCAAAGACCGGAAGTTCTATTGGTTATTTCAAAGACCGGAAGTTCTATTGGTTATTTCAAAGACCGGAAGTTCAGTATTGCAGTTTCCTTTGTAACACATACGACAGACACACTCGCATGACGATTTAGTAATT
>JAECUM010014034.1:0-22721 GCA_016617855.1 Megalonaias nervosa | reverse complement strand
CGCTGTCTCTCCAACTCCTCTAAGGTCTCCTCCTCCCAGTTTTCTGTCTGGAGGACAGCGGCTCTTCGGTAGAGGTTGTGGCTGACGTTGTTGTTGTGGCTGTGGCTGTGGTTGAGGAGTTGGTACTGGTTGTGCAGGGGTACTTATCATTGGCTTCACCTCACACACAGGTCTCATGATCAGGTGAGGTAGGATTCCTCTTTTCTCTTCTTTCTCCTCTTCTTTCTTCTTTTTTTTCCTCCTCTTCTTTCAACCTTGCTTCTTCTGCAACGTCCTCCATAGCCAGCTCGTCCAGGAGACGTCTGGCATACTCCAGGTGCATTTGAAGTTCTAAAAGCTTAGCAATTCTGCTACTCATCTTCAGTGTTGACGAGTCAACGATTTGTTGCCAGACTGACGATCGCGTCGCTTTATATACTTGAAGCACGAAGGTGAAGGCAAACATCCTCTAACACCAAAACTTACCATCACATCTAACGCGCGGACCTAAAAGAAACACTTACGTTGACTTTTTTACTTACAAACACAGACATGCACGATTCGACAAGACAGAGAAAACGAAGGGTGATTTTTTTTTACTGATAAAAGAAACAAAGTGCTTATAGACACACTTCTATTTTTTTTAAAGACACAAACACACAAATTTGTTTTGGAAATTTGAATTAGTATGTCTTTTCGAGAGTATTGGGGTAGCCCTGAAAAGGGCTATTTTTGTTTGGTTTTTTTTTTGCTAACGGGGAGTGATGGCAATCTTTTTTACTGTCTAAGATTGCGTCCCCGTCTGGCAGCAGGCTTTCCTATACGATACGGTCTGCTTCTGCGGAAAGAGAAGGAGAATTCTTTGGTGTCCACATGGCAGTCCACAAAACCTCTGTCTGGTTCCTGCTGCTGCTGCTGTTGCTGCTGCTGTTGTTGTTGTTGTTCTCTCTGCTTCTAAAGTCTGTACTTCTCTGTCCATTCTTCTTGTTCTTTCTTGATTTCCTCACTGAAGACCTCTTCTATCAGGTCTTGGGCTATTGATAACATCTTGACATTCTCTATCTCTTCAGGCTTAGGTATCAGGTTTAGCCTGACACGATGTAAATTGACGTAAGCTTCGTTCAGCTTGGCTAGTCTGGAAGGCATCTTCATAGGTTGACGAGTCAAAAGTGGATGACCAGACTGGAGACCAACCCGCTTTTTATGGTTCAAACGCGGACGCGATAGAAAACATCGCTACTAGGTTTTAGTGTCGGAACGTTATGATAGCGAATGTCATGGTGAAGGATAGAGAGAAGTCAAAGAGCATATATTCACAGTCTTTTTTGAAAATAAACGACAGACACATTTTTTTCAAAACACAACATTTTTTATTCAACCAACAATCAACCACTAACAACTAACAAGTAACAATAACATCAAATAAATTATTTTTGACAAGGTTGACAATGTTGTGAAATCATGTGAGATTTCCATTGATAGAAGTCATTGATGTACACTACGTTTCCTAGCTAAAGACAAAAGATAGCCATAATGGTCACAAAACCATCGATCTACTTTCTCATCGTTTCTAGAAGAGTTACGATCAAAATAAGTCACTAAATGTTCTAAAGAATATCCAAGACTGCATTGATGAAGAAAATACACACAATATTGTCCACACACCATGGAATCTGTGCCTTGTAATTTCACATTATTGTATCGTGTCGTCTGGGCATTTCTTCTCATAAAGTCAATGATACCGTCTTCCAAAGGGGGTAATCCATACGAATCAAAATATTCCACACAATCCTCTTGAGGGAAGTAGACGGCAACCCAGTGAGTTCCTGGAAGATGACTTTCGTCCGTGTTGATGACATAAGCTTGATGGTCTTGAGGTTTGCGATGAGGTAGTTCATCTTTAGCGCACACGACAGGATTCCAAGAAGCAGCATACGAACTATTGTTCAAAAGGTAATAAAGTTCCCAGGTATCCATTTTCTGTTGTGTTGTTTTTGTTTTTTTCACAGGTAATGATAAGTCATCAATTCAATTCTGACTTTTTGTTTGAAACGATCTGTCAAGTATCCGTTTCTTTGCCTTGTCTCCGCACTCTGGGCTAAGAGAGCTTCGATGCGATATATCTCTAGAGTAGTCAGTGGAGGACAGGAATGATCACGCAAGCCTTTATACCACTCATGCAACACGGTTTCTTCTGAGATGAGACTCCAAGCGTCGTCCAGATACTCGTCCAATTTTTCTTCTTGACTCATCATCATACATTTATCGTGTTGAATTTGACTGGGATGATCGTTTTGACATCCATAACAATCTTTCTTGGTCAATTCCGTAATTTTATCCGCCAGGTGTTTAGCAAAACAGGACACTAAATGTTGTTCTTGCTCTGGCCATCTGGACGTGACTACTACCTCGTTCTTTTTGTCTTGGTCTTGGGGTTCTGTTTTCACGCTATCCTCCCATTCCATTTCCAAAGATTCTCTACCGTTCAATGAGGGATAGGAGTCTTCCATTGTTTCTAATAGTCTAGAATGACTTCTCTCAAACTGTTGATTTCGATGGTATTATCGAATTTGGCATACAAGATGACGTTGACCGTCTCAGTGAGAACTTCTGTAAACTGAAGTTCCACATGTAGTCGACCGGATTTTATAGGTGGAAATGTCCCTCATCGCTGCCTTGGTCTGGAGTGAAATCAAAGGCCCACAAAGTGTAACCTCCTACATAATCTTCGTACGAAATACCGTGACTGGTGTTGGTTCCTAGTTGTCCGGTAGCTTCGTACAGGGACAAGTACGATCTCAAGTAATTCTTCTGGGCAAAGTTAGGTTCGAAGGGTCTGGTACACAAGGTCTTGCCATCGCGACTGACTTCGATCTTGGACACTTTGTAGTGCTTAAACTGGAAAGGATTTTGATCGTGGGGTCCGGTGAGGGCTGCGTTGCTGACGATACCAACGATTAAACGTTTGGGTAACTGTCCTTGGAACAGATGATCTTCGATCTTGGATCGGAGTCCAGCAGCAATGGTGAACGTTTTCACTTCTACGCGTCGTATCGGATACTTGGCGGTCGTTCTGCTCTATGTGTGACTGATGTCGTTTCCCGCTTTAGGTAACACTTCTACTCGGCGCACGTAAAGTCTGGCATCTTGGATGATGGTTTTGTACTCGTTGGCATGAGCCATCAAATGGAAAACTACACTGCTGCGATTGAGTCTCAGGCGAATATCCACTCCGTTCAGCAAATATTTTTCTTGCAACCAAATGTCCAAATGCAAACGATCCATCAGTTCAAATTACGACCTTGCAGAATTTTCTTTCGAAGGTCGTTAAAGCCCATATTGTGAGGATCGTCATCGGCTGTCAGGGCTGTGTCGTTAAACTTGTTCTCACCTGCGGTGTCAGGTTTCCAAACCACGCAAGCATCCAGATGAGTGTTCTTGGCATCTTTTCCGTACGTCAAGAGATTTTCTAGGTACGCTCGGTAAGGGTAAGTATCCATGCTACTGCTGGCCAGTTTGTTATTCAAGTACAAATCCACTTCGCTGAACAAGGGATGCATGAAATTGTTGACGAGAACTACTCTAGCATTGGCTTCCGGATTGGTGTTGTCGGTTTTGATCACTTTGACTTTCAGATACAAGTAACTGCTATTCAGATCGATGTAATCTTCGGGCTGTCCTTTGATTTCAAACTCGATGGGAGCTGAATCCGTGAAAGAGGAGACGGGATGAAATTCGACCCATTGGGATTCTTGCATTGTCATCATGGTGGGTGGCATGGCAAACAGATCCAGTTCAGACTTGGAACAAGCGCAAGACTCTCGGTGCATCATTTTCTCTGATTTAATAATCAAAAACGTCTAACTCTCGGACGGTTTTTCTTTTCTTAGTCTTTCTAGCTCCAGGGATGTGAAGTTCTCTGAAGGGGTGTTTTAGTCGTCTTTTTCTGCCTTGTCCTTGCTGTGGCGTCAGGGAAGCAGGAATGCCTGACTCGGCATCGCCCAGGGCATTTATAGGAGTTTCTCGACGACCCAAAATGTCTTTACCCGTTTGAAGCAAGACATTTTTGCTTGCTCTCAAGAAAGCTTCTTTGGGATTTTGTTTGTGAATGATGACATTTTGCAGAAATTGTTTACCTTGCGTCAACGCGGCATCTTTCAACGAGTGCAATCCCCGTGTCACCATCGGTTTCAAAACGGGAACCACCGTACGAAAGGCCCATTTGAGCATATCACCTAAACCATCTCCTCGTTGTCGAGCGACTCCTTGGTACACAGGATACATGACTGACAAAAAGTTAGAGTAATCATTTTCGAAAATGGAGTTTCACTGTGACTTTCCCTTTGGTGAATGAAATATTTTGTCCTAGATCTCCTTTTATAGTAATGTTGACAGTGTCGAAATAAGACTTACTGACGGGCAAATGGTGAGGATGTACAAATTCGCGGTGAACGTGATAGGTGTTTCCACCTTCCTCGTCAGTGTTCGAGGCAGAATCCACTTTGAAAGGAATGACACGCAGTAACGGTACGGAGGTGTGTCCCACCACGTTGTACTCCACCACATCGGAGTACACAAAAATCAAATTGAGTCCTTGGTTCATTTCTACAGGGAATCTAAAATATTTCGCAAAATCCAAGTTGCCGGTAATGGCTGGTATTTCGTTTTTCATCTTGATCAACTTGGGGTCTCCACCTAAAATATCATACAATTCAAGACAAAATGCAATGGCCAATACTTTGTCCTCTGAAAATTTCATCATTAGACGACGAGCTATTTTGTGGTACTCGAGGTTGATACTTTTTCTGGTTGTCTCCAAGGCTTTGGCAAACACGGCATTGAATTTGGTAGAAATCGCGTTCACCAAATGTTGACCACTAAAATAATATCCTGCAGGAATGGTCAACATATAGGTGAATCGTTTAGTTTTGGGGTCTTGTGATTTCATAGAGTCAGCTACACTGCTACGTTCATTCAAGTGTTGTTGCACTTGTTCGTCATAAACTTCTACCGTAAAAGTGTTTTGATTTTCGACGATGTTTTTGATTTGTGTAGAGTGAATCATTTCCACTAAAGCCACTTCCCAATGGGCTTCGTGATCCATTTGGATGGCCTGAGGTAAATTGGGCGTGTAACAGCATAAGGTGTTATTGGGAAACACCTCCATGGAACTGTCACTGGGTAACGTTAAGTAAAATTGGTTGTTCATAATTCCAGAGTTCTAGTGTCCGAGGAGTCACTGGAAGTCAGAGGAGTGTCTAAAAGAGGATGGTTAGGGTGACTGTTGGAAGGGGGACTAACGTTGGACACAAGACTCCCGTTGTTGTTTCCGTTGGAGGAATATTTCAGAGACGGATTGGGAAGAAGGTAACCAATGCAACTGCTAAGTAAAATGGTCCACAATTGTTTGTCTCCTTGTTGCAAACTCAAATTGGCAATGGCAGCACCGATGACACAATACACCACAAAGATTTGGCAGAAAAAGACGATTTGCGTTTTAGGCACACATTCTCCACACCACACCCACAAGGGTTGCTTTTGTAGATCTTGCAGAGAAGAACTGGGCAACGGAGTGGTTACTGCAGTAACTGAGGCTGTGTTGAAGGGCATGATGGTCACTTCGTTTTATAGTCGATGAGTTGCGAAGCGTCGATCCAAGAGTCAAAACAGGGAGGATATCCTTTCCAACGTACTTTGACTTCTTTGACACGTCGTTTTCCCACTTTTCGGGTTCTTCGATCGAGAATGCTTTCTATCTCGTACACGTCGTCTTCTGTTTTGGTCACACGTTGTAACTCGGGCAAGTAAAACGTTCCTTTTAACACTTCCCCCTTCATGTCTTCCAATTTATAGACGGGAGGATGAAGGAAACGCACACGTTCGGTGACACGAAACAATTCGGTGGTTCAGTTGGGTAAGTAACCTTTGTCGAAAGTGCGTTTGGTTTTGCCAATGCGCACCCAATCTCCTGATGCCAACACTCCACCTTTCTTGGGGACAGTCACTGCTGGGGACGTACCAAACAGGCGCTCGAAAATGGTCACTTCGTTGTCGGGAGTCACTTCTTGAGGGCACGTCCGATGCTCTGATGGTAAGATTGGTTGTACGATTGGACGAGGTATGGCAGGACATCCATGTACTTGAGAGTGTGTTGATGTGTAAAATGTTTCCACATGCGTTCTTTCAAGGTGCGTTGAAAACGTTCCACGATGCTGGCTTTGGTTTTGGGATTCTCGGTGGTGAAAAAATGAATGTCACGTTTCTTCAATTCTTTTTGGAAAGCTTGGTTCAGAAATTCGGTGTCTTTGTCAGTTTGCGATCAAAGAGGGTGACTCCCACTTTGTTTCAACACCAGTTTGAGGGCTCGCACTAACTCACTGCTCGATTTGGAAGTCAATGGCACGTCCCAAGCAAATTTGGAAAAGACGTCGATGACACAAAACAAATATTTGTAACCACGATTGTAGGTGACCAAATGAGAGACATCAGCGAAATCGGATTGCCATTTATGATCGATTCCCTCCACTCGGGTGCGACTTCTGGAAATTTTCGTCGATTGGGTTTGTGTAAGGTGTACGTGGCTTGTTCTTGTAACCAGCGTTGCACTTGAGGTAAACGAAGACTTTTCAGTCGAGTTTTGGCAGCACGATACAATTTCTGAACTCCCCCGTAATCTGCAGGATGGGATGGATCGTAGTAAATGCTAGCTAACAGCTTCTCCATTATTTTTAATAAGTGATCCACTCTTCGCTGATGATACTCTGAATGGGACGAGAGGGTTGTTTAGAAACGGTTTTACGTGTCCGATGTGCCACGAGTGTAGAAGTTGAAGGTAGTGGTGGTGATGATGGTAATGGGATGGCTTTGGTCTTCTTTTCTTTTTTCACTTCTGGTTTCCCTTCTTTCTTTTTCACTTCTGTCGAAGGAGGAGTGGACATCATCTTTTTAACCCAAGCTTTAAGTTCTTCTCGTTTGGGTGTAGGGGAAGGGGTCAACAAGGACGCTGCAATCTTACTAGAGATGTTAGCTGCTGACGGTGTTTGAAAGACTTCTCATGCCTCTTCTTCCTCAGCCATCTGTGGGGTTGCGTCTGTCTTGACCGCGCGGGGTGGTGTTGGTGAACTTTTCATCAAGGCCTTAAAATCTTTCAGAGTGGGTGGAGCTGTTTCATCTAAAGCTTTCTGGTGAAAGAGTTGCAGTGGTTGCAACAATTGACCGTACCGTTGAGATTTTTCCGTTTCTGACAAATCGCTGCGATCCATCAACGATTGCAATTCGTGTTGTAACTGTGACATCTCGGTCAAATGAGGATTGGGAGGTATATGCGGGGTTCGTTGTTCTTGCCAACGATGGTATTCCATCCATTGCTTGTAAGGCACTAAAGCCAGTTTTCGTCCTTCCATCGGATTTCAAGGATCACGTCTGAGATCTTTTGACTCCAAAGGTCCCTTTTATCTTCTTGGACCTTTTTATCATCATCCTCCCAGGATGTTTCCCAATAGCCCTTTCAGCAAGAGTCCTCCTATTGTTCCCATTACTCCTTTCAGCAACATGGGCAAAAATAGTAAAATTCCTCCGCGTTGCACCAACATCTTTTTCTTTTGACCAATGGGTATTTTCTTTTGGACAATTTGGCGAAGAACGTGTCGATGTTTGGCTAAGCATTCTTTCTGGTGTTTAGACAAAGGTATTGTGCCTTTCAAGACATTCAGACAACATTCGCACACGGTATCGATGACGTCTTTGGAGGTAGTTTAAATGAGTTTTTTTTTCGCATAGGTTGAGGAACTTTGGACAGGACGGACAACGTGTCCCAATGTTTGGCTAAACGAGGTGGCAGCCCTTTCCTTTTCTTTCCTTTGGTGGTAGAAGAGGAATGTCTTTTTTGGGGTGAGATCTTTCTCTGTTGGTTCGTTGGTTCCGTGGCACACAGCAAAAATACACTAACGACGATGACTTGTCAAACGGTCTTTTATTCTTTTTTGGGGACTATCGCTTCGTCATAAAGGTGACGATGTGTTTTCCAAAATCGCCAAAGAATCCTCCTCTTTGGTGACTCCTCTTTTTCTTTGGACGAGTGTGTCTTTTCTGGGGGTAACGTCTATGTTGGGCTAAGCGTTTCCTCGGATGACGAAACTGTCCTTTTCTTTTTCCTTTCTGGATATTAGAACGACGATGAGGTGACATCTTTTGGTGCACAACATACACTAAAGTCCATGGCTTCACATGCGTCCTTTTATCTTATTTTGGCTAGTGGTCATAGATTTAAATAGATTTAAGAGTTTTGATCATGTGTGGTAATAAAAGACTAGGCAACCATCCCCCTCTTTGGTGACTTCTTCTTTTCTTTCAACGAGTGTCTTTTTTGGGGGTGACGTCGATGTTAGACTAAGTGGGTTTTTTTGGATGACGAGACTGTCCTTTTCTTTTTCCTTTTCCTTTTCCTTTCTGGACAGAAGAACGACGATGGTGACGGTGTGCACTTCTTGGTGGGGCCATCTTTGGGCGTTCAGGAGCACAAAAACACTAATCCGTTTTGTTTGCCTCAGGTCTTTTCTATACTGGAATGCGTCGCCACTGATTGTCATTACGTCGTATCAACTTGATGACAGGCAAGACACGTCTTGGATGAGTTCACAAGGGACTAAATCGGGACAGTTCTTGCTTGGACAAATCCAGTAAACTCTGTAACACATCAGTTCTCTCTTGGACTTTGATTTTGGTGGCAGGTACTTTGTGAGCAGCGGCCACTGCCACTAAAGAGGACGAGGGTGTCACCGCTGGAGAATAAGTTTTTGGAGACGCTCTCTTGCGGGTAGAAGCTGTTTTCTGTGGACTTTTCTTTTTCTTTTTCTGAGGCTGTGACCTGGTCTTGACACCGTTACTCTTTTTCTTTTTCTTCTGGGTACGTTTGGGTGTGGCTTTTCTCTTGGGGACGCCATTGGGAGCATTAGGATCCCATTTTAAGAGGAGACAAATGATGACACCTCCTAGAGAACCGCTTCCTCCAGGTTTCAAAATGATTTGCTTTTTGGTTTGAGTGTCAATGCGAGGATCGGCTAGCTGCGTCAATGCTATTTTGTTTCTCTCAAAAAAACGTTTGGTTTGATGTGGAATCTGAATGATGCCTTGCAGTAATTGACGTGCCGTCACCGTAAACCATCGTGAGACTTCTCTGAGACTAGCTTCTAAGACACGAGCACGTATTTGTGGATTTTTCTCGCGACTGATACCGTATAAGGCACGAATCAATTTGATGGGAAGATGAGACTGAAGGGACGTAATGTTGACGATATGTGAGACAGAGCCAAAGTCACCGAGGTTTTTATAGTCTTTTTTTGGTGATTGTGATTAAGTCGACGAACGGGACGCGTACACGACAGGCCCTCCGTCTTGGCACCAGTGGTGAAACAGATGGGTACAAAATCGCAAATAATCGGGAGTGGTGGGTTTTAAATCCACGAGTAAATAAGCGTGTGGGGTTTGAGTGGCATCGTCGTACGCATGAGTCAGCCAATGCGTTCCTAACTGTTTGACTAAGACCTGCACTTGCGATTTATCTCTAGGGCTTTTAAACAACACCACGTAACGAGCCTTGAGACTGATGGTGCGATGGGCTTTACTTTGTTGAGACAAATTTTGGGTGATGTAAATGGCACTGGCATTACGATGATGCCCTTTGCGCGTAAACCAGAGTTTAATTTCTTCTTCATCTTCTCCTAACATGTCGTCAAAAATAACCAAATGAGTTTGACTTGGGTCAGACACGATCCCGTCGTCTTCGCCAGGAATGCCTTCCACAAAGACGATGGAATCGCCTTGACTTTCTTGCAGAAGGCTGTACGCCGATTGTCACTCTTTGTAACACCACACGATTCGTTGAGGTGGACGATCGATCAAATGATGTTTATATTCGATCAAACGTTTGACAAATTCGGTTTTGCCTGAAGCGCTAGGTCCGGCAATGAGCATGTTAAAGGAATGGCGAAGATACAAGGCCTCCCAACTAGTCCGATCAACGTGTTCGTCAATGACGTTGAAAGTTGAGGAAGAGGGAGCAGAGACAGTAGAGGTAGTCATAGTAGTGTAAGAAATGTCACTTTTGACATGAAGACAGACAAGACAAGAGTTTTTATACTTTTTTCAGGACACGTTTATTGTCATCTTTAATTGTGAACAACACGAAAGACAGAAATACATAAAAGCCAAATGGTTAAGTACATGAATATAAGACACATCAAAACGATCATAGTGGAATATAAACAAGTCTCTGTACAACATTTGTGGTGATCAAGAGGTGGAATTGTAGGGACAGTGGGTAATGTTCTTAGAGTCTCTACACTCCTTGGCACAGTCACACAAGTGTCTTCCCGGAATGGTCTTTTGGGGATGTCGATTATGGTCCTGTCCTGTCCTGAAGGGAGTGGTTCTTTTGGGAGTGGTAGTCCGCTTTTATACCTCTTTTTGTCGGAGGCAATAAGTGTACTTTCTGCAAAGAGATAGTCGCACTCCAGTGGCAAATCTAAATTGATTAGTCACTAACTTGCACATCACACACAGTTCAGAAGTGTCCTCTTGAACTCAGTTTACATTGTGTAAAAGATTTTGGTAACCCTCTAATTCTTCTTCTCATTCAATTGTGTGGATAATATATAGGTGTATGTTTTATGCGTTTGCGTACGTTTCTGTGGATAGTAGGTATGATCTCTGTTTTTCTTCTCTTCCCGTTTGTGTGGATAGTATATGTGTATGTTTTATGCGTTCTCTTTTGTTGGTGTGGATAGTATATAGGTGTATGTTTTATGCATTCTCATTCGTTGGTGTTGATAGTATATTGGTGTGTGTTTTATGCGTTCTCGTCCGTTGGTGTGGATAGTAAGTATGGTGTGTTGTATGCATTCTTGTTCGTTGGTGTGGATAGCATATATGTGTGTGTTTTATGCATTCTCGTACGTTGGTGTGGATAGTAAGTATGGTGTGTTTTATGCGTTCTCGTACGTTGATGTGGATAGTATATAGGTGTATGTTTTATGCATTCTCATTCGTTGGTATGGATAATAAATATGGTGTGTTTTATGCATTCTCGTACGTTGGTGTGCATAGTATATAGGTGTATGTTTTATGCATTCTCGTTCGTTGGTGTGGATAGGAAGCATGGTGTGTTTTATGCATTCTCGTACGTTGGTGTGGATAGTATATAGGTGTATGTTTTATGCATTCTCGTACGTTGGTGTGGATAGTAAGTATGGTGTGTTTTATGCGTTCTCGTACGTTGGTGTGGATAGTAAGTATGGTGTGTTGTATGCATTCTTGTTCGTTGGTGTGGATAGTAAGTATGGTGTGTTTTATGCATTCTCGTACGTTGGTGTGGATAGTAAGTATGGTGTGTTTTATGCATTCTCTTTCGTTGGTGTGGATAGTATATAGGTGTATGTTTTATGCATTCTCGTACGTTGGTGTGGATAGTAAGTATGGTGTGTTTTATGCATTCTCGTACGTTGGGGTGGATAGTAAGTATGGTGTGTTTTATGTATTCTCGTACGTTGGTGTGGATAGTATATGGGTGTATGTCTTATGCATTCTCGTACGTTGGTGTGGATAGTAAGTATGGTGTGTTTTATGCATTCGCGACAAAGTCCCTTTTCAGGGCCACTCCACTGCTTCGAAAAGATTTATTCTTTCCTGCCTAAATTTTTTTTTAGTTGTTGTATAATTTATGTTTAACTCACTAAAACATTATTCTCTGTTGCAAGTGTCCAGTACCGTGACGTCACCCTACCTGTTCCATTCCTATTGTTCCCATACAAAATTCCCGTTGACGCTATAGTGTCCCAGGGTGTGCCATTTGACGCTATAAATCTTGATGCTATAGTACAAAGTAGGGTCCCGTAATGCTAATTCCCATTGACGTTATAAATCTTGACGCTATAGTAGCAAAAGTAGGGTCCCGTAATGCTAATTCATTGACACTATAAATCTTGATGCTATAGTAGAAAAAGTAGGGTCCCATAATGCTAATTCCCATTGACGCTATAAATCTTGACATTATAGTAGAAAAAGTAGGGTCCCGTAATGCTAATTCCCATTGACGCTATAGTATCCCTTATTTTAATTTTGTATTTACAAGTTTTGAGTTTCCGCGAAGGTCGGTATGAGTTTAAATAATTTCAGTACTACTTTAAGTCTTGGTAACATTTTTTAAATTTATGGATTATTTACAGTCTCCGCTAAAGTCCGATGCAATTTCACAATTTAGTGCTACACTTTGTCTTTGCCATTTCTGACAACCAAAACATCTGGCTAGTTATCAGTTTCCATTCAAGTCCGATAAATTTTCGGAAATTCAGTGCAATATTTTAAGTCACCGCAATCTGACTACAATCTTCCGGAGTTTTTCTCAGTCTCCACTAGAGTTTGGGACATTTTGGTAATCTTAGTACTACTTTTAGACTAAACAAATATAATTTAATCTTCTGGGATATGTTCAGTCTCCGTTAAATTCTGGGACAACTTCGTAATTTTAGCGTTACTTTTAGTCACAGTCATTTGAATATTAATGCTCCAGATTTTCTCAGTTTCCACTGTAGTCCGGGACAATGTCGTAATTTTAGTACTACTTTTAGTCTAAACCAATGTAACCTAATGTTCAGGGACATGTTTAGTCTCTGTTAAATTCTGGGACAATTTCGTAATTTTAGCGTTACTTTTAGTCACATCCTTTTGGCATTGGTCTTTTCCTTGATTATAACTATTTATAGCATCGTTACAATTATGCAAATTTATGAACACCGCCAACATAATTTCAGGACTAGGTAATGCTTAATATATAAATCTCGGGCTTGTATTAATATATGTCTGTCTCTGTCTCTATTGTGTTGGTCTCTACCTAGAGTGGTAGCCACGTGTATTCAGTTCAGCCATTTGCTACATTGTTACCAATCTCCAGTACCGTGACGTCATCCTACCTATTCCATTCCTATTGTCGCTATACAAAATTCCCATTGTCCGTATATTAGCCCAGGGTGATTTTCTGTCCGTATAAATCGTGTCCGTATATTAGCCCGGGGGTGGGGTGGGGTGGTGGTGTCTGTGATGTTAATTCCCATTGTCCGTACGGTGCCCCACATTACTACTACCCTGCAAGTTCTTAGTTTAGAACTGATGGATCGTTTGCATTTGGACATTTGGTTGCAAGAAAAATATTTGCTGAACAGAGTGGATATTCGCCTGAGACTCAATCGCAGCAGTGTCGTTTTCCATTTGATGGCTCATGCCAACGAGTACAAAACCATCATCCAAGATGCCAGACTTTACGTGCGCCGAGTAGAAGTGTTACCTAAAGCGGGAAACGACATCAGTCACACATTGAGCAGAACGACCGCCAAGTATCCGATACCACGAGTGGAAGTTAAAACTTTCACCATTGCCTCTGGGTTCCGATCCAAGATTGAAGATCATCTCTTCCAAATGTTTAATCGTTGGTATCGTCAGCAACGAAGCCCTCAACTGAGCCGTCACTGCCAATATTTTCGAGCTTAAGCACTACAGAGTGTCCAAGATCGAAGTCAGTCGCGATGGAAAGACCTTGTGTACCAGAAACTTTACCCAGAAGAAATATTTGAGATCATACTTGTCTCTGTACAAAACTACGGGACACTTAAAGACCATCAGCAGCCACGGCATTTCGTACGACGATTTTTGTGGGCCTTTGATTTCACTCCAGACCAAGGCAGCGACGAGGGAAATTTCCACCCTATAAAATCTTTTCAACTGCGTGTGGAACTTCAATTTGCAGACGGTGAACGCCATCTTGTAAGCCGAATTCGACAATATGATATAAATCAATAGTTTGAGAGAAATCATTCTAGACTATTAGAAGCTATGGAAGACTCTTATCCCTCTTTGAATGGTAGAGAATCTTTGGAAATGGAATGGGACGATATCGTGGAAGCAGAACCCAAAGACAAAGACAAAGGGATCATGGTCATGTCTCCTGTTTTGCCAAACAGCTGGCAAAAGCCATTACATGGTTGACCACGAAAGATTGCTATGTATGTCAAAATGATCATCCCAGTCAAATTCAACACGATAAATGTCTGATGATGAGTCAAGAAGAAAAATTGGACGAGTATCTGGAGGACGCTTTGGGTCACATCTTGGAAGAAGCAGTGTTGCATCAGTGGTATAAAGACTTGCGTGATCATTCCTCCCCTCCACTGACTGCTCTAGAGATCCATCGCATTGAATCTCTCTTGGCCCAGAGTACGAAGACGAAAAGAAAAGACGATTACTTGACAGAGATTATTAAGCAAAAAGTCAGGATTGAATTGATGACTTATCATTACTTGTGAAAGAAGAAAAAATACAAACAAAAAACAACAGAATGGATACCTGGGAACTTTATTACCTTTAGAAAAACAGTTCGTACACCGCTTCCTGGAATCCTGTCGTGTGCGTTAAATATGAACTTCCTCATTGCAAACCTAAAGATCATCAAGCTTATGTTATCAACACGGACGACAGTCATCTCCCAGGAACCCACTCGGTAGCCGTCTACTTTCCCCACGCTTCCTGTGTGGAGTATTTTGATTGGTATGGATTACCGCCTTTGGAAGACGACATCATCGAATTTATGAGAAGAACTGTCCAGACGACACGCTTCAATAACGTGAAATTACAAAGCACAGATTCCATGGTGTATTTACAATATTGTGTGTATTTTCTTCACCAAGGCAGCCTTGGATATCCCTTAGAACATTTAGTGACTTATTTTGATCGTGAGTATTCTAGAAACGATGAAAAAGTAGATCGATGGTTTTGTGACCATTATGGATATCTCTTGTCTTTAGCTAGGAAACGTAGTGTACATAAATGGCCAAATGACCTCCATCAGTGGAAGTCTAACTTGACTTCACAACGTTGTCAACCTTGTCAAAAATGTCTTATTTGATATTGTATGAATTGTTATATTATGTGTTGGTTGTTTGTTGGTTGAATAAAAATGTTATAAAAAGGATTGTTGGTGGTTTGTTTAAAAAATTTTTTTAATCACTATACATGCTCTTTAACTTCTCTCTCTATCCCTCACCATGAGTTGAGCTAGAGCATTCCTACCCATGAAAAATCGTAGGGATGTTTTCTATCGCGTCCGCGCTTCAGCCGTATAAATCGAAGCGGTCTCCAGTCTCACCCTTGAAAGTGATACCTATGTCTCGCTATATATTTTGCGGAACTAATGTCTCACCCTATGGAAATCGTATGACATACGCAGACGCATTAGTCTCAAACACCTGGAACTCACAACGCACCTAAAATTATTAAAACTCCCCCAGATATAACAGCCACCAACCCCAAACAACTGGAGTAATAGTTGAAACTATTCAACAGGGGGATATAAGGAAGAAACCACAACCATAAATCCACAGCAGCCAAAAACCTGGACCCTCAGGGATAGCATCGGGCGGCACTACAAACAGCAAACAGAAAAACATAACAATCCCTAAAACAAGCGAATCAACCTCTCCAATAAGACAAACTAAAATAATCGCATACACAGGAAAGGGCAAACTACCCATGAAATTACTAAAAAAGCAAGAAGAAAACCACACAAACTCTAACGACATACCTCAAACCAATCCACTGAAAACTATCCAAGCAAATAAAAACGACAAATAAAACCTGACAAAAACAACTCGTGTAGGGAGCAACACTAAATTAGACCAAAATCAGGCAAGAACAACTTAGTAGGGAGTAACTATAAATCAAACACCAGTCAGAACAGCAAACCAAAATATCACTCCCCAGAATACACCATCTTCATCAGTAGTTACAGTAGTCAACTACCAAAACTAAGTCCCAACAGCATCGCAGGAACCCTAACAAGAATTCACCAAGGACAATTCAAACTAATCTGGCCAAAATCAAACTACATAATTGTCCACTGTAACACCCTAGGACAAGTTCAAACTAATCTGGCCAAAATCAAACTACATAATTGTCCACTGTAACACCCTAGTACAAGTTCAAAAATACCTACAGATAGAACACGTAGGGAATATCAAAGTCAAAATCACCAGACATTACAAAATGCAAAAGCCAATAAGCACTCAAAATCTAAAAGCAAACCCTGAAAGCAAAAACACCACCCCACATACCCCCCCCCCCCAACCCGGAAAAACACCGCCAATAACTAAATTCAAAGCGGTATTATCATTAACAGGGCGCAATAAAGAATTAGACAATCACACCCTGAAACACAACCTCCTAACAAACGGCGTCAATATAACAAACACGTACAGACTAAAGAACCATAAGGGCCAAAACATTACAAAAGCTGTACTAGAATCTACTGCACCACTCTCACCCCTAATTAAGCTAGGTTGATCGCATGCCCTTCATAGGTTCGAACCGTTTATCAATAAAACAAGGTTCTGCGCCAACTGTCAACATTGGGGACACTATGCCCGCCAATTAAGGTATCCCACTAGATGCACCAACTGCGGGGGCCCACACAGAGGCACCTGTAAGAAAACAACTATTAAATGCGCTAACTGCCGGGGGCAACACCACCCCAAAGCAACAAACTGTCCATACACCATGAAAGGATAGACAATAATAGACCTAATGAACTCAAAAGCAATAACTTATAAAGAAGCTTCACTTAAGGTCACTCAAGAATTAAATACAGCCAGAACTCACAGCCAACAACCAAACAATCCAGCCCAAAACAAAGCACCCTACGATAAAAATAACCCACATATTAAAACTAAGAAACCCCCATTAACAAATAATAACCAAAACAAATGCCACATTACCCTGGTAGATCCTCCAAAAACGAACACGGAAAAAACGCAAATTAGTACAAGGCAAACCCAACAGGAACCAACTAAACTAAATAACAACAAACACAAAACTACCACCCCACAAAGCAATACTGGCCAAAAAACAATATCAAGGCATATACTCAGTGACGTGCTTAAGGCAAAAACATCCATCGATACCCAAAGTCCACCTACGATAGTAAGCCTTATTACTCAAATCAATCAAATTCTTACTAAACACCTGTAAACCCTGGGAAAAAACACTAACACACCTTTAAATACCGCAACCAAAATGGACAGCACAGCCCCAAAAAGCATAATCATCTGGCAATGGAACTGTAGGGGGTTAAACAGCAACCTATTAGAATTGAAATACAAACTAAGCATAACAGAGGAAAAACCAGACATAATCTGTATTCAAGAAACCCTGCTCACAACCAGTTCCAAATACACATCAAAACTTCTAGGATACCAACCGGGCATTTTCAAACATCGAACAAATGGGAAACCAGGAGGAGGCCTAGCAATATTCATTATAAACACTCTCCCCAACACCGAGGTAATAACATTGCAAACACGAACAGACGTCAGTAAAACATTCGAAATGTTGGCTGTCTTAGTCAACTTCGGATCCACCTATATAAAATTTTTTAACATCTATGACCCAGGTAGCAACAACCCAATTAACTTAAAAACGCATCACCAAATCTCTCAGCCCCCAATAGAAAACCGTGTAATCTGTGGGGATTTTAATGCACACAACGAACTCTGGGGAGGAAATAAAACGGACAATAGAGGCAGGTTGGTAGAAGCTTGGGCGGCTGAAACCAACCTGGTCATCCTTAACGATGGCACCAAAACTAGACTGGACCCTGAGGATGGCACCCTCTCAGCTATCGACCTAACCATTTGTACACCCAAACTTGCACAGTTAACTAATTGGCGGGTGGATCAAGAAAATACACTAGGTAGCGATCACTTCCCCATTATTATCTCCTTCCAGATGACTGTTCAACACAATCCCATTGAAATCCCCCCCCCGAGATGGAAATATAATAAAGCAGACTGGAAAAGTTTTAAAAATATCCTAGCAGAAATAGACACCAGTGAGTTAGAAGACCCCAAAATTAACACTCTCAATAACAAAATCATCAACACCATTCAAGAGGCTGCCTTGATAAGTATACCAAAAAGCACAAATTCTCAAACTAAGCAAACGGTGCCTTGGTGGAACGATGAATGCAAAAAAGCACACAAGGAAACGAAAAAAGCACTTAATAAATTTAAACATTCAAAAAACTCACTAGACTTTCAAGAATATAAAACCAAAGAAAAATGTCTTAAGCAAGTCATTAAACTAGCCAAGGATCAAACCTGGCAATACTTTTGTTCCCAACTAAACACAAAAACAGACTCTAAACAAGTATGGGACAGAATTAAACGTATTCGGGGAAAAACAATCAATATTACACCCAATATAAAAGGTGCCAATAGCAACAAAGAAAAAAGCTAACCTGCTCGCCAACCACTACTCCAACAATAGCAGCAATACAAATCACACTAAAAAATTCCAAGAACACCGTAAAAAAGTCGAAACTTCCCTAAAACATCTATTCACAGACCTAGGAACAAAAGAATCAGAACAAAATAGCGACATAACACTAAATGAATGGGAAATAGCACTAGGGTCCAAAAAAGAAACATCCCCAGGAAAAGATGGCATAGGCTATATAATATATAAAAATCTGCCCAATAACATCACAACAACAATCCTCAAACTGCTTAACAACATTTGGAACAGCGGCCAACTACCAGACTCCTGGAAACAAGATATTGTCATCCATATCCCTAAAACCGGAAAAGACCCAAATGAAATAAACTCATATAGACCCATCTCCCTCACCAACAACATATGCAAAATTATGGAAACCATCCTAGCTAACCGATTAAAAAGCAACAATCTTATATTGGAAAACCAATGCGGCTTTCGTAATAAGCGATCCACCACTGATCAATTACTGAGACTCGAAACTGACATTAAACTTGCATTCAACTCAAAAAGGAGATCAGATAGGAATCTAATAGCTGTTTTTCTTGACCTCGAAAAGGCCTTTGATCTCATTTGGTCCAAAGGATTAACTGCAAAACTCAACAGTTTCGGTGTCACTGGACGCATGTTCAATTGGATTGAGAACTTTCTCTCAGGACGCAAAATCATAACTAGAGTGGGAAATACCCTATCAGACGAGTACTCCTTAGAAAATAGAACACCTCAAGGAAGTGTACTCAGCCCCACACTCTTCAACATAATGATTAACGACTTGGACTCCAACTTCACCTCAGCAAAAATAAGTATCTCACAATTTGCTGACGATAGCTGGAGAGCTGGAAATCCCGCTAGCGACCCAGTTATTTCAGAAATCCAGCAAAGCCTCGACAAAATAGGGAGATGGGCAATTAAATGGGGGTTTAAGATATCTCATGAAAAAACAGTAGCGATAATATTCACATCAAAAATAAAAAAAACAACTTATCTACCTCAAATTATATATTCAAAACCAACTTATCAAATATGTTACGGTAGTCAAGTTCCTAGGCATGCTCATTGACTAACACCTAACGTGGAAAAAATCACATAGAATACCAAGTTACAAATTGCACCAGACTTTAATCTACTGAGAAATCTCAAAGGCACCAACTGGGGATCCAATCAAGACACACTTATAACTATCCATAGAGCACTCATAAGATCGAAACTGGAATATGGATGTCAAGTATGCAATTCAGCTAAACCAACTCACCTGAAAAAATTAGATGCCATCCAAATAAAGTCACTGCTGATCTGTACCGGCGCGCTACCCTCAACATCATTGGATGAACTTTGCATACTCACTGGCGAATTACCACTAAAGTTGAGAAGGCAAGAAATGCTCCTCAAATGTTCAGTTCGACTGGCCATCCATCCAAACTCGCATCCCACTAAGAAGGCCATTAGCAAATGCAACATAACATTTAGTAGCAAACTCGTTCCGAACACACCAGGCGGAAAACAAATCCTCGAGCTAACAATAAACTTGCCAATCTTGGAACAGCAGGAGGAATACACAAAACCCCTGGACCAAGCCCTTTGGACTAACTCCAAACCAAGGATTAACACCAAAGCTACCGACTTTGGAAATAAATCGGAACATGAGCTAAAACTAAAATCATTAATTGCAAGCGATATACAAGACACCTATTCTAGATTCGTTAAAATATATACTGATGGATCCAAAACACCTTACCCACCCAGAGCAGCAGCAGCGATAGTTATCCCAGAGTACAACATACAAATGGGATCCCGATTATCGGACCACTGCTCCATATATACAACTGAATTCTGGGCTATCACTGACTCACTAAAATGGATCAAAAATAATAACATTCCAAAGATCAGTAATCATAAGCGACTCACTCGGTGTAATTACAACAATTAAAAACAAAAGCACTAAAACAAGAGAAAACTTCCTTGCCGAGGTCTATCTCCTTCTAAAAGAATTATCCACCAGAAAACAAATAGTAGAATTCATGTGGGTACCGTCTCATATAGGAATCCCCGGCAATGAACAAGCAGATCGAGTCGCTAAAAATAAATTAATAGATCCAAACCCTGCCACACTCAAATGCAGCACTAGCGAAATCTTAACTATAGCTGAAAACTACATTGACACGCAATGGCAGGAATTATGGAACGCAACATCCAAGGGTAGGACACTTTATTCCATCCTAAATGAAGTAAACAGGTCCATTAAACCACCAAATATAAACAGCTCGGACCAAAAATTTATAAACCGGATATTAACAGGTAAAACAAAACTTGCAAGCAGTTTTGGAAGACACTTGGGCCCTAAGCCCACCTCCATAAACTGTTATCACTGCCATGGAGGGTCTCTATCATGTCTTTAATAATTGCTCACAATACCAACAAGCTAGAATCAAACTGCAACTAGCCCAAAAAGAAACTGGATCCCCAACAACTTATCTGGAAATGATAGGGAAAAACAACCCCAATATCACTCTAACTTATAAAAACATCCTTCAGTTCCTAAGTGAGGCCAGACTTAGGGACAAAATATAAACAAAAACAACCCCCCCCCCCCATAATGCATATCTTAAAATCCACAAATAAATAATCAAATCACTGCACTCGAGTCTCTGAAAAAGCCCCTCACGGCCCTGAACACTCAGCGGAGACAATCGTGCAGTCCAAAACCAACTTAAGACCAAGTACAAACGGGCTAAATAACAATAAACTCAGATATTTAAATTAAATACAAATATTACCCTAAGTAAATAACCAAATTACTGTACGCAAGTCTCTGAAAAAGCCTCTTACGACCCTGAACACTCAGCGGAGTCAACCGTGCAGTCCAAAATCAACTTAAGATAAAGTACAAATAACTAAATAACAATAAACTCCGAGTTTTAAATAAAATACAAAAATTACCCTAAGTAAATAATCAAATTACTGCACGCGAGTCTCTGAAAAAGCCCCTTCGGCCCTAAACACTCAGCGGAGTCAACCGTGCAGCCCAAAACCAACTTAAGACCAAGTACAAACGGCTAAATAATAATAAACTCAGATTTTTAAATAAAAAACAAATATTACCCTAAATAAATAATCAAATTACTGCACGCGAGTCTCTGAAAAAGCCTCTTACGGCCCTGAACACTCAGCGGAGACAACCGTGCAAAATCAACTTAAGATAAAGTACAAACAACTAAATACAAATAAACCCAGTTTTTCAAATAAAATATAAATATTACCCCAAGAAAAGCCACAATCACGCCACCAAAACCGCAATAACAATAATTAATATTATACTCCCTCCTCTATTTAAAAAAAAAATTTAAAAAAATAAATAAAACATTCTACCACTCTCACCTTTATTCTCACCACTAACACTCATCTACTTTCAAAACTAACCGTTATTAAAATCTTAACACCTCTACCAAAGATGGCAGCCACTCCATCAAAGAAAGAAAGTATGCCCCCAAAAAACCTAGACACTATAAGGTGGTCCGCACATCAGGACCATCAGGGTCGGCCATAACTAGCTATATAATCTACAATAGGACCCCAAATTGTATCATATAAGGTGGTCTAACTCCAATGACCATCAGGCCCCGCCCCACAAGGTGGCAACTAAATACTACACGTTCAAGTGCGGCCCCCAAGTAAGTCTAACAAACCCAGACCGTTAGGCCCTCATAAAAGCAAACAGGTTCACTAGAACCCCAAGCCAATAGAGCATATAAGGTAGTCTAAGCCCAGGACCATCAGGGCCAGTCACACAATGTCACAACACAAATATATACATACCAATGGCTGCCATCCGAGGTAAACCCCGCTTTTTTCTCACTTTTACAAAAAACAGCACAGAGTAATTGCAAATTCTAAATACCAAACCTTTCGGCTATAAATCCATCATATATTCAAAATTCGGGCAAGATCAACGACCCTGACTCTACGGACCCTTCGGTGTGATTTTGCGCCGTCCTGCCGGCCCTTCTCGTCCTTTGACTCTGCCAAGCACTCATTTAACAGCGTGCAATGCACGCATAAAAATATTCTACCCAAATCTGAGTGCGTGCCTCGAACCCCACTCAGAAACACTGATTGATAAAAGCGACCGTAACATGAGTGCGTGATGGGTCAACTCCCACTCATCAAGCCATCCATTAAGGCAATGTGAAACACTCCATTTACCGTTTCTCTGCCTGACGGCTCATTTAGCAGCACTCATTGAGTGCATTAAAGCCTGGGTGAGGTGGCTCTGATTCCCTCTCCCAGGAATATTTAACAGCCTGCCATGCAGGCATTAAACAGTGGCACATGTACAGTATGTGCGCAAGCCACGTTAATTCCAAAGAACGAACGAA
>JAECUM010014033.1:0-30230 GCA_016617855.1 Megalonaias nervosa | reverse complement strand
CTTTAGTTAACTGGTATGGCAAACAGTTGTATTATGTGCGATCGGGAAGTGTAATATCCAGCGCTTTCCATGTAACCAATGGGGTGAGGCAGGGAGGTATTCTTTTCCCTTTGTTATTTAATATATACATAGACGAGTTCAATCGTATACTGAGCCAGTGTTACGTAGGGTTACGTCTGCCACCAAATGTGTTGTTTCTTAACAATTTTAGTTTTGCTGATGATATGTCACTGATAAGTCCTTCTATCACAGGTTCAAGGAAATTATTGAAGATATGTGAACAATACGCATTAGAGAATGATATCATCTATAATACACAAAAATCAGTATGCATGGTCTTTCAGCCAACTTCTTTTAAATTACCATCACCTCCCCCTGTACATCTTAACGGAATGCTCTTACGTATGTCGACAGTTATATGTATTTGGGTCATATTTTGAAATCCAATCAGTCAGATAATGAAGATATGATGAGACATTACCGATATTTGTGTACTCGAACAAACATGCTTCTACGCAAATTTAAGAATTGTTCATTGAGTATCAAAATTAGATTATTCAAATCTTATTGCTGCACTATGTATTGTGCTCCACTGTGGACAAACTTTAGTGAATGTATGAAAAGAAAACTAGTAATTGGTTATAATAATAGTCTTCATTTTCTATTAGGTCTTCCTAGATGAAACAGTGCCTCCAACATGTTTGTAAATTATAACGTATTTAGTTTTGATGAAGTAATGAGAAAGTATGTATTCTCAATGATAACAAGAATATCTAATAGTGAGAACTGTATATTGAAATCACTTTGGAACTATGACATTCATTTAAATTCTCATATTATTAGTAGATGGAACAAATTACTCTTTAAATGTGCCATTTAATTTCATTCTTAACAATGCAGGGCGCAGTTAATTGTTGTAGATGTATCTGTATACTTGTACGTATGATATATATGTTCTTTTATGTTTACAATGTTTTACTTTATATAATATTTTAATTTAGATGTATGGACTATGTAGTCTCAAATAAAGAATTCTTATCTTCTTATCTTATATTCTTCTTCTTCTTCTTCTTCTTCTTATTATTATTATTATTATTATCATTATTATTATTATTTAAATATTTCATTTTAAAACGTTTCAGCTGTCTCATCACATTTCATCAAGACCGTTTACATAAAAAGTGCAATACACATTATTTAGATGTAATGAAATGTTTATAACAATCCCTAGCTTAATAATTCATGGGCTAGTAATGTAAAACAAAAAACGATTGAAGCTTAAATAATGTGATTTCTTTTATTGCACTTGGATTAGTGGAAAACAAAACAGTACTCCTTTCTGGTAGTGTTGACATCAGCAACAACTGTGAATCTTTTTGCTAGAGTTAATTTAAACATATTTGAAACCCCATTATGCAATTTTATACAGGCGGTAACAGTCATAATAATTATAAATAAAATACTGAATATTTACATTGTCTTGTTTAATTTATTTCTTGTGCTTGATTAAATTACATATGTTAGGGTTTAAACATTTTTTTAAAAAATACAAATAAATGTCCGAGAATACCCGGAGGTGTCCGATTTTACCCGGTATTGAGCCTCTATTTTGCATGACCCAGAATGATCACGTGATACATGTAATGTTCAAAATGGATGCTGCAAAATAGTAATCGAGGTTATTTGGTAGGGTTAATTCCATTTGGCAGGAAAAACTTAAACAGATAAGTCTTACTACTGCATCCCATTTAATATTCGTCCGATAATACCCCGATACACGGAGTATCCTCCTACGCTTCTTCAAATAATAACTATCGCTAACAATAGTTTGTGACAACTTTCATATCGTACAGTAGGCCTAATGTATTTCTCCGTTAGGCCTACGTTACTCCTACAATGTAAGACATAGCACGTAAGTGCTGTCTTACTACCCAAACAACGGCCTTTCATAAACTTTTTAACAAAATCGCGAGGCAGACCTTTTGCTTTTTTCGTTATTTTATTATTGTCTAGCAATACGGCATGCATTTTACTGCGTAATCCAATAAAGTATTTGATGATGCTCGAGTTCATTTCATCTTTGAACTTACCAATAACCTTTCTATTTGTGTCATCATGAAATTTACTGTCACGAGGATAATCGGAAAGGTCAAACAGATGTCGATTATCGTATATATCCTGATAGATGTCCTCACATTCGATTTCATACACGAGCGAGTCGGTATCAGTAAACAATAGTCTACTGGACGGCCACTGATTTTTAACAAAATTATAATGAAAATCGTACATGAGCCACTTCAATAAATCTAACACAGAAGCTCCAACGAAAGTCGGCTTGTTTAGTTTCAGATTTGTTTTTCGCCGCTGTATTGCGACAAGATTCTCATTAAAAATTTTCATACTGACAAAACCATCGTCTGACACAAGTTTATTTCGGCGGTTGATATCATTAACTAGCTCGATATTTACTGGTTTTCTAATATTTTCCATCGTCTTACCAAAACCGGAATTGTTCATAAGCTTAAAGAAGTTTTTTTCAAAATCGGTTTTCGCTACAGCTCTTCTCGAAGTGTTTGAGTTAATATAACCTCTCATCCACGGCGACTGATTAAACTTTAAAACTCTATGAACTTTTCTCAACACAAGACCAGCATCTACTGCTTGTTTTAAAACTTTGTAATGCAAAACATAATTTCGCTTATCGAGTAAATTTGGTACTAGTTTTTTTACCATAGAATTTTGTCTTGGTGATACTATCGCTTGTTGTTCTTGAGATAACATACTATAATCTATTACCATTGATTCCGCACAGAAAGGATAATCGTTGTGTAAATTATGTAGCGAAATCGGATAATCGAGATCAACCTCAACGAAATGTGAAACATTGTCAGGTATCTTTTTTCTGTCTCCGATAGAAATTGTTCAGATGTAATCCAACGAAATCCACCAAAGGGCATTGGTTCAGCAATAGAATAACCGTACAAATTATTACAATCTAGATAAATTATTTACTTCGAAGGAAGCTTAGGATTGTACTCTTTCAGGTATTTGTTGTTTGCTTCAGAATATTTCTTTGTTATAACGCTAATACCGCCTCTATTACCTTTTTCGATAAAATTGAACATATCAACGTCAGTCAGTAATTCTAACCTTACTTTACTAAACTTTAACAGAGCGTCCCATGACAACCCGGGAGCAGAATAATACCAACAAGGATCTAGTCCATAATTGCTGTAGCTTACTCGACGAAAACTTTCAAAAACATCTGCTAGTAATAATACATCTGTTTTCAAATATAAATCATGATAATCACCAAATGTCTTACAATCAAATTCTTTCCAAATATCTTGTGCATATTTGTACTCGTCATCGGTTATATTTTCATTTTTGAGTTGCGAATAAAATTTATCCTTGTCAGGTAAAGACGTTTCATCAAATTTACTACAATCGTTGAGATACTCGTACGGAAATACTCCTTTTTTAGTCAGTAGATTATATTTATCTCTAAAACAATCTTGTAGGTTATCAAACTCGCTACAACCTTTTACCAGCTCATCTGACGATGCTGTCATAAACTGAAAGCTGTTGTTGTTGTTGTTGTGGGGCTTAAAGCCACTTTTCAGCACACGATAGGCTATACATGGCGGCCAGTATTAATGGTGGAGGAAGAAACCGGGAAATCCACGGAAAGAACCACCGACCCACGAGAAGCTACTGGCAAGCTTTCTCACATATCCACATTCGCCGAATCTTAGACTCGAACCCATGCAGACAGAGGTGAGATGGAAGTGATCCGTAACGGAGAGCGCTTTAGACCACTCGGCCACTCGGGGCCCCCTGAAAGCTGTCAATAAACCGCAACTTACCTAGCGTAACCGACATATACTTTTCAAAATTATTTGGAATACATTTAGTCACATTATCGAGTTTTAAACGAGCTTTTATTTCAGGATCACCAAAAGCTTCTACGATAATATGGCTATCATATCCTCGGAAGTTGTAAAGAACAACCGGGATAAAATTTGGAGCGTGAAATTTTAAATTACACTTATCATGAGCCGCCCCACGATATTGCCCGGTCAAATGGCAATGGTCACGTACTTTTTTATTATCAGAAACGTCAAAAGCTTTTTCACAAATATGACAAAATTCCGCTTGCTTGTGATCGGATTCTTGTTGAGATGTCAGTTTTATCATTGGAGTTATTCTTTCTAAACGATTAAATATATCATCAACTTCGGTAATTAGCTGCTTGAGAAGCCAAACAGCTGGATTTTTACCACGATATAATTTGATTGGTTTGGATAAACTCGAATCAGAACAGCAAACTATCTTGTACGCCACTCCACATGGAACATGATTTTGAGTTTTTCTTGTACTCGATTGGTCCGGATTATTTTCTACGGCAAGTACAGGTTGAAGTAAACACTCGAAATCAGCATATATAACGAAAGGAATTTTTAGTTTGTGATTATGATTGACAAACCGTAATAAACTCTTTTTTTGGACGGCATTGTTATTCGTTGTACGTCACTACAGTACTGCAAATGCTTTTGTAATGTTTCATTGTCTGTACAACCATGCAAGCAGCGATAACAGAAGAACTTTTTATTGTTTTGTTTACTATACTGTCTGCCAACTAGTCCATTAAAGTTTTTAATCCAAACGTAATGATTCTTATAAAACAGCAAGTTTATTGTCGATTGTGAAGCTTTTTCTGAAATATATCTCGGATAGACGTTTTCTTTTTCATCTAGACCAAATACGTTAACTGAAATATTAATAGTTTGCTTTTCAAACTTTGGTATTTGTTTTTCTGCAACTGGAAAGTCAATGCCCTTAAAATTTAATTTTGATACGTGACTAAAATACTTGTCAACGCGATCAGCGTGTTTTTCTGCTGGAAATAGCGCAGAAAGAATAGCCCACTGAAAACATTTGTTATCGACGTTTTTGACGTTTATACAGCATTTTTTATTTTTTATTTTTTGTGGTAGGTCAGTATACGAACTACTGCGTAATACGTTATATTTTATTGTGTGAAATAACATTTCAGTAATGATTTCAAGCTTCCAACCCGAACCTGATTCGGTAAATTCTTATATCTTTTCCCAAATTTCCTGGTGTATTTCATCAGCTAATGATGAAAGATCAGTCCCAAGCAAAACACGCCTTGATTTTGCGTTAATGTAAGGGTCTGCGATTTCCTTGTCAGTCGATTTTTCCATCACAAGTAGCTTTGAAAATATAACGTGATATTGCACTAATATTCTCAGACCCTTATGTTTTTCAAGTTCACGTTTTACAGTTGGCTCTAGCAAATGATAGAGATTTGTTGCAGTGAAATTTACCAGTACGGTTTGTTTATCAAACCGATAACTGTTGTCAAATCCTCTAAAAGCAGTCGCTATTTTTCAGGTTCTCCCATAAGACTCTTCTTGGCTATATCGCGTAATTTCAGCATTGTTATATAATAGTGTAATATCATATCTCTAATTAATTGTTCGATCGATAAGTTGAAAAATCAATTAGAGATATAAAATGCTTATAGAAATAATGACACAAAATCTGACAAGCGCAAACGAGCAAGAGTATTATTACGTTCACCCCAAGTACAACTTGTACGCTGGTAATATGTTAGGGTCAGTGATACATACCAAATACGGGCAACCGATTGGCGGAGCAACGCCAGCAGGTCATAAGATTAGCGTTAAAGGTGATAATGCTGAGAGAACGGAAATATTAAAGAAAGATTTTATTTACACTTTGTTCTGTGACGAAATTCCAGAAGGACAACGTGTATATCATGTTAACGGCGTGGTCACTGATGACAATATTGAAAACTTATCTTTACAAAGTGAGTTTCAGCCGCATCCGGTATTTGATTTATACGAGGCAAATGATAAGGGAATTATTCGAAGAAGAAAAACTAAAACAGTTGTTGGTTTTATGAATAATATGGGGTATCTCACGGTAACTGTCAGAGGAACACTAACCGATCAAGTTGGTTATCTCAGCCATCGTTTTGTTTACGAGACGTTTAACAGACCTATACCTAATGGTTTGGTTATTAATCACATCAATAACGTAAAGACTGACAATCGACTGGAAAATTTAGAACTAGTTAGCCAGCAGGAAAATATGAGAAAAGGACGAGGTGGTGGTGGTGTCAATTTTAGATGTCCAGTAAAACCTGTTGTTTCATTTAATCTCGAAACAGATGAGGAAATCAAATTTAAATCGATTACAGCTGCAGCAAAACATTTTGATATTAATCCCAGGGCAGTAAAATTTGTTGCTGATGGAATAATAAGATCAACTTTTTCAAGCGAACATAATGCTAGGATTATCTTTAGATACGATGATTAAATATATTTGCTAGCTCCGTTTTGGTTAAGCAATGATGAGCAAACGCTACAATATCATCTTTATCAAATTTCAGCGTCATTATTGCGCTATCGTTAAGTTTATTTTTTTCTGCTGCTGTTAGTAATATCCTATCATTTTCGCCTTGCGTAACAATGATGTCGACAGAATAAGCATTATACCCTAACAAACATTTTCTTACTGCTTCGGCTAGTTCATTATAATTTAATATATTAACTTTTTGGCGATATTTTATCTCAGGAGATTTCATCTCTGTAGTCATCTTATAACAATAAATTAGATAAAAAAAATATATTATAATATGGATGTAATGAAACTACTTGCTGATATTTACGCCAGCGATTGCGAGCAAGATGCTGTCTCAAGAAATTTTACCCACAATTGTATCGCGAATGATAAGTCGGTTGGTTATACAGAGAATGACATTTTATTTAACAACGACGACGAACAAAACGAGATTGTAGGTGTAGTTGATAAAAAAAATTACAGCAGACCGACAACTGGTCGATATAACGTAAAATATCATATTACCAAAAACAAATTTGAAATTTAATTTTACAGTAGGTGAGAATCAATCGTTTTGGCGGCTGACAAAACCTTTTTTAAACATCAAAATTCCAGACCGACAGAAAAATATAAAATTCGATTTTATATTTGTCAAGATTTTTAACTTAATGACGATCTCTGACGATCGCATACAATATCTGACATCGTTATGTAAACCAGTAAAATGTAAATCTATCAAACGTAAGTACGAGAAAATCTACAGAAACATTATTTCATAATTTGTTTGGTTGAAATCCAACTATTAAATTTATTGCTATACCCGCGCCACTTAACTAAACTTTTGTCACCGCGTTTCCTAATAACTTTTTCGATAATGAAAACATCTTGTTCCGTTTTTTGTAGTTCTTGTTCGTAAAAAATACCAATGATCGGCTCACCTAATAAATCTTTTAACGCGTATGTTACAGGTATTGTTACTTTATCAACGACAAAAACTTCTTCGCTCCAGTGTGGAGTAAATCCTTTTTCAAATGTTTTTTTCGTCAGAGAAATTCTAACTCGATCACCTACTTTAAATTTATGTCTGTGGTACATATTTTTGTTCGCCAATATTGGATTTTTAATTGCGTCATTTGTGACATTTTAATAGTTCGATGCTTTGTGTTATTGTATTTGTCAACGATTTGAGAAAGATCATCGATATACCTGTTTGTATTTTTAGTTGTCATATGTTTATGTATCAGCTCGTTTAACGTGCGATTAAATCGCTCGACGACAACGCTTTTACCTTCGTTTCCTGTAACATATTTTTTGATATTATTTTGTTCTAAAAACTGCTCAAATTTTTTATTAAAAAACTCCGCTCCGTGATCGGTCCAGATTCTGTTCGGTTTTCTTTCAGTACTTATTATTTGTTTTAACGCATCAGTTATCGACGTTCCTGTTTTATCCGAAACAGGTACACTAAAAGCATATTTGCTGAAAATATCTATGACATTAAACAAGTATCTTTTTGGAGAGCCGTCAGCTCCAACGTTAAATTGAGCAAGATTTGACACATCAACTAAATCTATCGTCCAGATATCATCAACGGCGTTTGCAACAACCTTACGTCGTGGAAACTTTTTTTTTAGGTTTGTGTAGCTGAGACGCTAGCGTCTTCGCTGCAAGATCATCGTATAATTCTTTTTCCCGATCGCGAAGCGATTGACGAGACTCTCCAAGTCCAAGTTTGTATTTTGCTCCAATAAAGCCCTGCACCAGCCTTCTATCAACACGTTCTTGCATATTTATCGGTTTCATATCACGAAGTTCGTCTAACATTACTTTATCGCAACCAGCCTTATCTTGTTCGTTGTTCCTGTAGCAGCTATCTCATCAACTTGATTATAAGGCTCTTGTCCTGGCAATGGATTATCATTCTCGTCAAGTTGTTTATCAAGAGGATTATAAGGTCCTGTATATTTATGGCCTGGCAATGTCCAACCGCCTTTTGGTTTTGGTAATTTGACAATAATTTTGTGAATGTCAATTCCGCTGCCAATTACCTCACGACGATTGCATGATTGACAGTATGTAACGATTTTATCTTGTTCGATACAAAGATCTTTATCACAATCGCAATTACATTTCATTTTATTTCATTTTGTTTCATAAAAAATTATTATAAGAAATTCAACTGATTAATCATCAATCAGAACAATTTTATCCACACCAGATCCTAACGTCTCCGCTACTTGTTTTTTCACAAACATACTTTTCTTTCTACCACAAACAACACAAATACTTTTTAGCATAATTCTATTATTTTTTGTTTTTTCCGTCGTCTCATTCTTATTTTCTGTTTTAGTTCTACATTTGAGACAGTATGTTGACATTTTTATATTTGTAATTTAGATAAAATTACTAGTAAGCTTTAGATAGCTTTACAAAAATTAACTGCAATCTCATCGTTTGCGTGAGAAGGTTGTTTACAAATTGTAAAATAAACTTTAAAAAATCGGATGTTCCGATCGGCTGTAGTTGATTAGACGAATAATTTATTTTTTTAAATTTTTAAAAATATATTTTTTTATGAGATCGCTCGGAGGAAGTCCGAACGAATCAAAGTAATTATTATCATAGACAGCAACCCAGTGAGTGCCGGATCCATCATTGAAGTTTTGTATATTTACAATACACGAACCATCTGCTGGTACGTCATCGAGTTCGTCCTTAGAAAATACTCCGCGAAATTCGACAACGTCATTCAATTTTTCAATGATATCAAAATTGCTCAACGCGACAGGCGTTGTCAACGGCAACGACGACGAAGTCGTTATCAACGGCGTCTGGTACCTGGTAAAGTCATTCCACGTCCGATTCCTAGTAGGTTCGGAAGAAGACTTCCCGCTAATCCCGCTAGTAGTGGAGCTATTGGAATAAATCCTCCTTGTTTTGTTCGAATGCGTTTTGTTGTTTTCTTTTTTTCGACGTTTTTGTTTTTCTCGACGACTTTGTCGTTGGCGCTGGCATTTTTTTTTTATTGTTACATAAAACTGAGTGACTATGTCGACGATGTGAGTCGCGGTGACGAAGTCACTGACGATAGATTTGTTTGATTCCACTACCTTCAACTGCTTTTTTCGTTGCACCAGATACTGCCCCTGACGCAGCCGCTAGTCTAAGTGTTCCTAGTACTGGCAAAAGTTTTGGTAATATTGTGCTAGCTATCACAGAAAGTGCTGGTCCAAAAAATCCGCCATCGACCGCATAGCGGTTGGACATTACTGTTACTTGTGAAACAGATAGTTTAAGAACAAACGGTTTTCCTTCGATCGCTTTGCGATTGAGTTTATCGTTTTGTTGCTGCGTTAGCATTAATTTAACCGCTGTTTTGTTTGAAGTCTCAGTGACTTATGTCGTCGGAGATATCATTAAAGAAACAGAACGGTGTTTAGCAACCGCTGCTGATAATTTTTCAACTTGACTGGATGTTAGGTATATTTCTCGAGTTATGTACTTGGTTTTCATTATTTTATATCAAGGTTGTTAGACTAAACTTGTACAGTCATTCTTCCCTTAGTTGCATCAATTTTCAAGAATCTATCTCTGACAACTAGCGCATATACGTTATACTGTTCGGTTGGCAGTACGCCAAGTGTCCAGGTGACCTCAATATCAGCAGTTGATCCGATAACTCGTTCGGAATGCTTTGATATATCAAAATAAAAGATAGGATAGAGTGATCGAAACTCTTCTACTGATATTTGAGATCCACTGTCCGCGTCCTGATATTTTTGCATAGCCTCCATAAGGTACATATACGGCCGAGATATGTTTCTGGTGGCGTCTATAGCAAAATTGCATTCGATTGCACGTTCGGGATATTGTTTAGAATTTACTCTAACAAATATTCGTCTGACATCAGGGTTATCAAATACGGAATTGTTCATTTCTTGAGCATTACGACGTGCCTGTCGTTGAAATACAACAAACAAATGTCGAGGTAGTTGTTCGCTGGGCGTGGTTGTAACACGCCATGTGTAATCAGTTGCATTAGGAATTGCTGTTTGATAAATCCTGTTTTGCTGGAAGTATATTTTTTTTTGTATAGGCGGTCAATAATGATTCGAGCTCCATCGTTTTAGCTACAGAGGGGACAACTCGTGGCATCCATAACGCTAATCTTGTAATAGCAAACTGTCCTTCAGCCACTCCATCAGCGTGCATTATACAATCGTTTTGATCAGCTCGATCTAAAATAAGTGTATGTTTTATTCCACGAAAAACTTTGTTTTATTCACGGCAAAATCCAAAGATTGTACTTAACGGAAGCATCATCGTTATCTGGCGAGATTCTGCGGCAAATGCTTTTCGATTGGCAAATCCCTCGCTGTATTGTTGTCGTCTTATTCTTGTGACCTCTAATCTTATCGCGTCTCCAATATCACCGGCTGCATTATTAGCGGGATTGGCGATTAGATTATTGTTATCTGCAGCAGGAACACCAGCACCAGTACGAAACTCGCTCGAAACAGCTGTCCCGAATGAGGTATCTTTAAACCACATCATATTTGTGGCCACTGATCTAGAATAATCATCGCTAAACGAGACAACATTAAGTATTGTACTTGCTATAGACAAGTGCATTGAAATATCTTCTACGGTTTGACTAGCCAGTTGATATCGTGCACTTTTAAATAAGCTCCAACCGTTAATGACAAGGGCAATTTCTGCACCAGCTGCAATATCACCACCTATCGCAGTTAATATTTGGCCACGCACTTTTAACACTGCCTTATGCGGTAGTAGAAACACGTCCTATTCTCTTGTGTTAAAAATTCTGACACCAGTTTTATTTGGTTCGTTTGAGTTTTCATCGACATACTCAACGTATTCGAATTCTGTTTCAACGTCGTCAGTATCGTATTCTTCAGCAGGATCGAGATAATTTTCAGCTGACATTATTTTATAATCGCCACACAAAATTAAAAAGCAGCAGGAATCATCAGCGCTGTTTTCTTTACAAGTTTACGTACTATTTCTTCACCACGCGGTGATAATAATTTTTTTGCTGTAGCTATCATAGCTCGTTTTGTTTCCGCAGTTGGCGCAATATCTGATATTGCTCGTTTTATTTCCGATGTGGAAACCGGTGGTTTCTCGCCCCTAATCTTATCAGCGATCTTTTGTCCTACTGCAGTGCCTGCTGAAGAAGCTGCACCCGTCGCAAAAGCTTTACCTGCGTCAAGCGCAATTGGTGCTACTTTACGCGCAATTCCTGGTATATTCTCAGCAATTGTTGTAAATATGTTTCCAAAAACTCCACCTACGATTTTTCTTCTATAAATTTTTCTTCGTCTCATCTTTGTCTATAAAATGTAGGCTCACAAAATTGACTACGCTATCGATGATTATACAGTGCGTAGGTGTAAATAATACGTGACAATTTCATTGTTAAGATCTATTTGTCTATCTGATTGATCTGTTAATTGCATTGTTGTACTTGTTATTTGATTTTCAAGATTAATCGGATAATAAATAACTTGACGTGGACTAATTTGCATGATAGATCCTGGTGGAACGTCTGGCGAAAAACTATATATTGTTTGTCCCCTACTACCCTGGGCTGAGTAAGATCCAGCTGCAATGGAGCAATTTATTAATATTGTGTTTACGTCAGTTATATTTACTGGCAGTTCACCGTCAAATGTGGCAACTTGTTTAAAATTACCATAAATTTGATGATGAAATCCTATTAAGGATTCAACGCTCGTTGGTGATTAAAAATCGACTAATATACCATTTTTTAATGTTATACTAGCTCGTAATGTCTTATAATTTTGTGTTAGCTCAAAATTATCAGCTATACCGCCCGCCTTTGTTATCAACTCCTTTATCGTCTTATTTAAATCAGTTATGTTGTAGACTCCTTGTGGAATTTTTAATATTTTAAACTGCTGATCAGATGGCGTCATAAACATAAACTCATCATTTACTCCAGTTTTCACGTTAGCCATAGAATTCCATGCTGTACAGGAAATTAATCCAATCTCATACTGTTTTTCAGGATCAAGTCGTATTGGCGGATTGTAATAAACAGAAAAGTTTGCGCTGTTTCCTGTTGTCTGCGACGAATCAAGTAATAATGTTGTTGATGTTAGTGACATTATATTAATATTTTTAGATAAGATCGCTATGTAAAATTTCATACTCGTCCGATGTCAGTAATCCGCTCGACCTAAGATGATCTAGTATATCAACGATTTCGTTATCGATCTCTGCGCTTTCATTACCAGCTTCTTTGGATGATATCAACAACATAAGTCGGTCAACTATTTCTTCGTTTGATGCAAACACTTTAACTCCAGATGCAGTGGTTTCCTCTGGTAATGTTTTATCTCGTTTATTTTCATATCTATTAAATAGTCTTTTAAAATCCCAACCTTTACCATAATCTGCTTCTCTAGTTCTATATTTATTTGCTGTTTTACCTAAAACCCCAGCAATAACTCCGTCTGTCATTCTATGCAACGCATCACGCATTTCTTCATTTGTGCTAGCTTCTTTAAGCGCTTCTTCAGCTATTGGAAAATCCTCAATTTTACTTATCAAAATTTTCTCCATTTCGTTGTAATCGTCACCACTCCATTCTCGAATGTTGTTAAAGTCATCAAGTTCGTTTTTCATCAAATATTTTTTAACAAAATTATTTAATTCGTGTTCAGTTATTTTTTCTCTAGCTTTTTTTCTATAACGTGTTATCTGATCCTCAATAGGAATCATTTCTATGGTAGCTTCAGTTATTCTTTTTTGTCCCTCAGCTAGTTCTTTAGTTTGCTTTGACACATTTTCTATTAACCTCCTTAACTCGGCTGGATTAACCGTCAATCCTGCAATCGCATGCTGAATCACAAGAGGGTTGTTCATTAATATGTCAAATTCAGCCTGTCGTGCAGCAGGATCAGCAATGTGTCTTACAAGTTCCTCTGCAATTTTTTTATTTTCTTCTTTCTATCTTTCCCCGAGTAAACCTAACAAACCTTTTTCTTGTAATTTTTTAAGCTCGTCTGCGGATAATGTTGATATTTCTGATTGCTTGCCAAGTACTGCTTCAGTAACAGGTTTGAAAAGTTTAGCAGTTTCTTCCTCTGCTTGAACTTGTCCACGCCGAGCTTCTTCCACTTTTTTCTTAAAAGCTGCTCGAGTTTCGATAAATTTTTTTAGCAACTCGATTCTTTGTTGGTGTTTGTCCATTTTTTATTTTCTATACACGCTATAAAATTCGCCTATAGAAATGTGTCGATACAACAACGAAACATCTTAGCCGGATCACGCGCTAGTTTATCAAATAAAAAGAAATTGTATTTGTCTTTGGTTGCTTGATAATATAATTCAATAAATTTATCTTTCGTTACATCACCGCATTGCTCGTTTGCAATATTTCTTACATCAACATTGTCCAGTCCGGGAAATAATATAAAACAACCAGTATTTCGCCTGATAAATCTATCGACGTTGTAAACGCCTTGGGCAAGATAGACCGAATTACATTTTTTATTACGCGATAATGAAAAATAAGATCTGATCTTGTTCATTTCCTCGTTGTTTAGCGGAATATCGTCAAATACAATTATTTTATGCTCGGATGAATCAAGTTCGTTAACTGGAATAAGTTCTTCTGGTTGTTTTATTAAAAATATATCATCGCCAGCGTCAAGTTCATCACGACGTTTATCGTTGTACTCGCTTAATAATTCGTATTTATCCTGTTGCGGGTTAATTGTATAAATATATACCTTATCATAGTTAAAGTTATTGTTGAGCAAAAGATTTAA
This sequence comes from Megalonaias nervosa, assembly GCA_016617855.1. Classification (NCBI taxonomy): domain Eukaryota; kingdom Metazoa; phylum Mollusca; class Bivalvia; order Unionida; family Unionidae; genus Megalonaias; species Megalonaias nervosa. The sequence goes on along the minus strand of JAECUM010014033.1, from coordinate 16,017 downwards.
TAGCAGATTTGTTTTACCTGATCCTGTACGACCAATAATAAGATAATGACAATCTGGAAGTTCGTTATTATGTTTATGATTAATTAATCGTTCGGTATCAAAATTTAATATTTCGCCATTGTTGTTATATAATTTTATGTACTATAAAAATTGTATAACAATAAATAAATAATGAGCTATTATACAAAATTTGGAACATTATTAATAGATCCATCAGCTGAAGTTCAGCAAGGTAACTTATCTAGATATGCAACTCTTGATCAGCTCAGAAATGAAATCAATAATTTATTAAATATCACAAGTGTAGATCAAAACGAAGTTGTTGTTTTTCAGAATAAACAAGGACGATTAAAGACAAGTAATATACAACTGTCAGATGTACTTATGCGAGTTCCTACCGCGGTTGTTAATAATATTGTTACTTTTAATGATCAAGGTAAGATACAAGATTCCGGTAAGTCAATTAACGATTATATCAAAAAAGCTGGTGATTCATTCACTGGTAGCATTATTATGAATCAAAATAAAATTACAGACCTTAGAAATCCAACCGAAGATACGGACGCCGTAACAAAAAAATACGTTGATAATCAAGAATCTAAATACGTATCAGTCAACGGTGGTATAATGCATGCATTTCTCAACATGAATAATAATGGTATTAATAATCTTAGAACACCAGAATCTGATTTTGATGCTGCAACGAAGAAATATGTTGATGATAGCAATATCTCGATGACGACATCATTAACAACAATCAATAATGAAATGACCACAATCAAGACTGATTTTTATAATCACATACAAACGTTTCTAAATTTTCGTAGAAACATAAACAGATCCATTAACGATTTTTTTGGAATTTCAGCGGTTGTTGATATTAAACTGGGTGTAATTAATATAAAACTCAATGATATTGTCAGTGGTTTTTCTAATATCGCTGAAAAAACGAATCTGATTAAAATTCCTCACAAACAAATTAAAAATATCGTGTACACAGCAGCATCAGGATCAGCAACATGGACACCGCAAAATAACACAATCAAATATACCGCAGAAGTCACTGGGTTATACAGGCTGTCCATATATGGTTTGGAAATTACTGCGGCCACTTCATCATCGCCGAATATATATCATAATCCTCTACTGGTGATGCTAACCAAGGATACCAAAGAAACATTTACATTGATATCAACAGAAATGCCTCCGAGACGTTACTGGTGGTGTCTGGAGTTCGTAGCTGAAACACCACAATTAATTACTTAATCAAACCCAGGAACTGATACTATTGTATAAAATCTGTAAACAAATATTATAGAATGAAAAAAGTATAGTTGATTTTAATCATATTTCAGATAAAATTCCAAAACAAGATGTGGACGCGCTAATGCAATATTACAAATATTATCATAAAAAACTTTGGTGTGTGAAAAAATGTTACAAATACTATACCAAAATACTTCGTGTAATATCATATTTACCACTGCTAATGACTAGCTCTGGTATAATTTCAAGTGGATCATCATTAAATCCGTTTTTGTTAATAATATCAGGGCGTTGGTGTTTCTCTTTCAACATCGTGTAAAAAAATTGAACCTCGACTCGCGAATAAAAAAAATGCTTGTAAAACAGCAAGCATAACTTACAAAAAATTACTTGATCAGATACGATCTGACTTACGGGGTATAAAATATGATATGGATGATTTAATACGCGAGTTTCGTATTATTGACAGTATGTTAACAGATATTCTACCAATGAGAATCAGCAGGTATGAAAATAATTATCAATGAAAGTATGATAATGATAGGGTATGAAAGTTGAAAGTGACAAATAGCTATAGGTCTTGGATTATATTTGTTTGGAGGGTTAGAAGAGGTCTTGGATTATATTTGGGCTAGAAGTCTCCTAGCTAAAAAATGAAAGTCGTTCTGGGATAGGTCTCCGAGATGGTAATTTATATTTGTTTGGAGGGTTGGAAAGGCCTTTGGGCTAGAAATCTCCTATCTAAAAAATGAAAGTCGTTCTGGGATAAGATCTCTGAGATGGTAATTTATAGTTTGGAGGGTTGTAAACGGGTTTTTGGGCTAGAAATCTCCTTTTCCCTTACTACTGAGGCGAGTTTAGTTGTTCGATCTGAAAGGATGGATTTGCTTCAAAGTGATAAAAGGAAACAATGCAAGAAAAAAAAAAAAAAAAGAAAAAAAAGAGGAAAAAAAAAAAAAAAAAAAAAAAAAAAAAAAAAAAAAAAAAAAAAAAAAAAACCCACAAGGAAAAAACAAACAAAAAAAATGAGGCCGCTATAAATTTACTGGTAGTCTGATTTAGGGCCTAAAGATCAGATTGTAAATAATATCTTTTTTACGCAATGCACACAGGCTACCATACAGACAGTCAATGATAAATCAATTTTCTAATTATGCTAATCGAGAGTTAGTGTCATAAAGGTTGGAGAATCTTAGGGGTACCAGAAAGCGGGTTCTACGTGACCTTCCAGAGAGTAATGAAACAGGAGCAGGGAAATTTAATAATTAATCCAAGTTATGCAGTGTAGGTCTGACCACTCCATGATAATATTATATTTGTGTTTCGATAATTTCCCACGAGACAAAGGTTTGTGGAATTTTAATAGCAGTTTCAAGGAAGATAAAAATATATATTGATGAAATCAAAATTGCATGAAGAAAATAAAATAACAACATGCTTCAGTTTATTGTGCAGCAAATAATGACTATGTATTGAATTCAGATTTACCGTATCAGATACAGTAGCTCTAGATACATTGTAGTATTGGTTAATAGGCACTTTAAATTTCCATTACCGATCTGGGTCTTCGCTTTCTATACCCCATGATTTTATTTATTTATTTATTTATTTATTTATTTATTTATTTATTTATTTATTTACTTACTTATTTGCATACGCAAGTGCATCCTCACGGTGATCGCCCGTGAGCGCCTCATGCGAGAGAAATCCCTGTAGGTACCTCGACTGGAATCTAAATCAATTATTGATAGCGGCTGTACCTTCAGTAATACTGTAGGCTCATAAGAACCAGCCACTAGGGAAGTAGCATTCCAATATGAAATCTCTGATATTGTGTGTTTTTAATTCTCAAAGGAAAACTAAAGATGTTTCAGGTTAAAATCCCTAGAGGTTGAAGTTAAAATGATAAATTATTGGTGAACGTACCAATTAATCATTGTGGACTTAGCTCGAGACTCGAATCCACGCGAACAGAGGTGAGATGTGCCTGATCTCTAAAGGCAAGTGCCTTAGACCACTCGTCTACGCTGGGCCCCTGGAAGGAAATGTATATATTAGTGCGAGTACCTGTCACTGTAGGAACATTTCAACAAAACACCTTTTACATCATTAGAAGCGTCTTGCTTATCTATGTCCAGAGAAGGAATTTCCACTGAGGACTGCGTGTATACACAGCGAATCTGGAACACATTTGATGATGGATTTTCCCTGATAGAATCACAACGTAAGCGTACGGGCACCACCTTATTGACGTTCGTGCGTTCACGTACTAAGAACGGTTGCTAAATATATCTTGGCAGCAGTTTAGTATACATGGGAACGACTTGCAATTCTTTGCGCATTGAATGCTCTGCTAAGAGATTTTGCAATTCTTTAGTCCGCGTCAGTCACATTCCAAAGTCAGATTGTGGCGTATTGGTTGCTTCCGAAAATCAATCCTGTCCAAGATCGCGAATGTATCGACAAATCACATACTAGCGGACTACGTCAAAGCCTCAGCTTCCTCGTACCTGTTGGCGACACCCAATACAGTTAACATGTATTAGCATGTATTTTCGCGACCTAGTTCACGTACCCTACCGTGTGGGGGAAACAAAAAATTCGTCTGCTGAACTTTGTTTGGGGTGTTCGCATCAAACTGTCCGCTCAAAATCTTTCTTGACGCGGACGTATAAATCTGCCACGTTAAAGATGTGAGTGGATGAAGTCCACATCTGCACATTGATGTGCACAGATATCATTTGAGATTAAGTCAGTAGCATGCAGCATCGACGCGATTTACAGGTTCTTCTTTGGGAGTTGGTTGGTTATTGGAGTCCAGTCGTATATCCAACTGCGTTCCAGGCCCACAGTAATTCTATATAGAGAAATGTGGGTTTTCTTAACCAGGATATTTACTCCATAGTGCCCATTCCGTGTTTCTGAATTCGGTTTGCATAGTCCTGAATCTAATTATGCGACGGTTGACGTGTGATCATCTGTACGTGACTGCGTCGATGGCGGACGATATATCATGTTATGATGTACTCGGAGATCTGATGGGCGCACTTGCGACCCGTGAAGCTGTTAGTGACAAACCTGTCATCCAGTTCTCTTCCACGATCGATAAAGCTCCCGCCATTGACAATCTTCACTCAGACGCAAATATTCTTATAGTGTATGACAATGTAATGCTTCACCAGCAAGATAACCCTACGCGTGTTTTCGAATGGTCGGCTCAAGAACGTAGCCATGATTTATGTGACACAAAATACATGTACCTGAAGTAGTCCGGGATGACTTTAACATGTTGATATTTCTGGGAATTTGACACTCATAGGCTCGCAAACATGTATTTGACCTGGTCTGTGGTCGATATTTCGAGGAATGAATTCGAAATGTATTTGAGCCAGTCACCGGGTATCATACGGTTTGCTCAAGAACAACTTGGCTGGGTCCAATTTAGGACAATATCGTACGAGTCTGGATAAAACAGTTTAACAACGACGATAAATGTATACCATGACGAAACTTGCCAGCGATGATATAGCAGAGGACGCTGACCAACGTCGCATGCGTGCTCGCAAAGAACCGGAACTTCTTGGTGTGAACGTGTCAAATATATTTTGCAGTCGCGACAGACCGCAAAGGAAGACTTCACATGCGGTGGTGTTGACATCTTTGATTGATATTCGGGCGCTGGTTCATTTCTAAGATTTGTAAATTGTGCTGACTGACTCCTGGTCTGGTCAGGATTATTTTCTATTCCCATCATCTCAGCAGTGATTTCTGCAACTTCGTGCGCCTATTTCGTGGTTTCCGGCGTGAGTTTTGTCAAAACCACCTCATAAATTTAAAGCACATGCTCAGCTGGTGATCTTTGAAGATTCCGCTCGGTTTGCCACTGACGTACTAGCACCAACAAACTTAAAAAGTAATATGCCGGAGCGTGAACTACACGCGGATACACGTTAAGGTAATATCAAAAGGGAACGAACCGGATGTTTATTTTTGGAGCGCTTGGGGCTTGAATCTACCGTGATAATGATATGTGGAACGATTTTTATAAAAGCGTTGACTCTATGAAGACAAAAGTGCAGGACCAGAATACATTTCTACATGCATAACAAAAACGCTTGCGACAAATCCACTGGGGGCGTTTTCTGGTGAAGGCAATGCCTCCCACATACTCCGACGACAGTGATCCAAACGTTAAAAAGGTCTCGGTAGTGATGAAGGTAAACGTGAGACAGCATTAATGGCTTCATCACTGAAAGGCATGGTCGGAAAGCGTGTCTGTAGATGAACTTCTGGATCATCTGGAAACTCTCGCACAGAAAACAAGGCGCCAGAAGTCATCAACGAGGCCGGGTCGATTTGTCTGGTTGCTCACTAGCCATATCCCAAACTCGGAGACGTTCCGCACACTCATCCACGAACTCAATGGAGATATCGAATGCTGTATATGATGAACACGCGTACACGGATGTTGACTTCTGAGGTGCTTTTCATTTAAATGCTCTTCTTTTAACGCGAAATCAATGATGCGATTCAGCAACTTCTTACAAATACAACCATAATCGTCTCCTTAATGATCACGATCTCGTGAAAGCAAACGAAATTTAGCATTTTTCCTACCCCGATAACCGCTGTGGATCCCGTAATGTTGAAATCGCGTGAGTATCAATGTGCATATATTAGAGTTAGTTTAATATCTTATCACTGCCGTTCGGGGATTCGACACAAATAACTCGTTCTTGTTTCTAGGTGAATAATGGCACAACATATGACGATGCAGAATTTAATCTGAGTGCGTTCGAGATTGAATCAGTCAATGATGAGATCCGACGGAAGATTTCATTGATGACTGGTCTGAAGGTAATAATTACATTTCTGAGTGTGAATGAATTCTGCGTGTATGATCCGCCGGTACCAATTAAAATATCTCACCAGACATTGTCAATTTCATCTCGACCAAGTTATGTTATTTGCATATGTGATGTCATCAGTATCACAGATTCAATTTTTCAGATTCATCAAGTAATGCCATGTAGGGTTTCACATTGCTCAGGATCACCTCGTATGTGCTTCATGGTTTTCTTATCGATTACTCCAGCGACGCACGAGTATCTTACATTCAGAAATCCTCGACTCAGACATGTAGTATTTTTCGTAGTTGAACAGAAAGGGCACATGTTCGACTTGCACAGGAAGACCATGACGGTACAACTGCAAATATAGATGGACCAGACATTTAATAAATTGACTCATACCTGGACGTGTGATGCCCGTACATATCATCAACACACGAAGATCCGTTCACGAGACGTATTACGGAAACGTTGGTGATGTTGTCCAGGCACTGTTAATGGAACACCCCCTCAAAGGTGCTTGTGTTGTTGACCTCACGCGCGGCACAAAATGTAAAGCAAACTGGAATGAGAACCTTTAACAGCATCAAAGCGCTACCGTGGACCATTGTATAAAATCCGGGATTGTACGTGGTCCTGTCGATTTGAGATCAACTGCGACGCGACCATTAGTGACTCTGCAACCAAAGGCTCCACAGGTACAACCAAACGCAACTGCGTCTCCGTCGATGGAAACATTGCTCGCGTCGGTCATTAAAGTCATCAAATAAGCTGCTTAATGACATATAGCTGAGTCCGCCCAAGCCGCCATCTATTTTGTAATTCCAAGTGCGGCAGTGGGAAGCGGACTACGGTTGTGTGCAGACCATAACAAGGTATTAGACGAAACCGATAACCTACAAGTGAAAACTATAGTTTTATGATAATTTCATGCAAAGACTCACCGATCATGCATTCAATATGTACGCGCCTGAGTTGGCAGATCAAAGAGTCTCGGATTAATACCACTAAAAAAATATTTATTATTTCGTTCAGATTTTCATAATTTGATGAGGTACATGGTACTCAAAATAATCTGATAATTATTTTAAAGAACATCTTCGCCAATTATCAAATTTTCAACGGTAGCTATTACAAATAATTTATCATCGTGTTTATACAAATTAAATTTAATTTTTCCGCTTACTTTTGATGACATTCAAATAGCTCTTTCATTGCTATCCTGGTGAGAATATACTTAAAACCTTTTGCAAAAACCTTCGACTGATTTAAGTCGATATTAATTTCTGTATACTTTTCCTGGCTGATCGGATCGTGAAGGTTACAATATTTCAGCATAAGCTCATTTCGTAATTTTTCAAGATAATCAAAATATTTGCTGTTATCTCATTTGATCAGCAAGAGTTTTGTTTTATCAAATTTACTAAAACAAATACTTGAAATGTCATCATTAAATTTAAACTGTAGTGGTTGGTCATTAACCATTAGCCTTTTAATTTTGCTATTAACTCCATAGACTAATGTTAACTTTTCAAACATTATTTCTAAAGTTTAGACAAAATTAACTAAAGATGTCGCCAGTAGTGGCATAGTGTCCAATAGCTAGTGTATTGATTCCGTCCTCACAGTATCTCTTATGGTCAAAATTACTTAGTCCACGTTTTATAATTGTACCTGTTTCAAATTTTTGATGATTTGTTCTAATAACATTTGTTTTAATAAAGCTAACCTTATCATTTAGCGCTGCTTTAAAATCATCAAATTACTTACATTCTTTCACATACCCACGAGGAATACCTTTTGCTTTTTTGTCAGTTTATCGTCATCTAAAATTACGGCGTACGTTTTAATCCTTAGTCCGACAAATTCCTTAACTTGTACAAACATAAACTCATCTTTCATCTTGCCAATAACTTTTTTATTTGTATCATCATGAAATCCGCTACTTTTTGGATAATCCGATAAATCAAATAGGTCACGGTGGTCATAAATATCCTGGTATACATCTTCACATTTTATATTATAAACTAGTGAATCTGTATCAGTAAATAGCAACTCCGAATCATTAAAGAGATAGAATTACGTTTGGCAACTGCTGCTGATAATTTTTTAATTTGACCTGGCGTTAGGTGTATTTTTCTGGCTGTGTATTCCGTTTTCATTATATTACTTTTGTCACATAAATTATGCTTTGACAGTCATTTTCCTTTAACCGCATCAATTGTCAAAAATCTATAACTGACAACTAGCGAGAACACGTTATATTGTTCAGCTGGCATCACGCCAAGCGTCCAAGTGACTTCAATATCAACAGTTGATCTGATAGCTTGTTCGGAGTGTTTTGAAACGTTAAAATAAAAGATAGGATATATTGATCGAAATTCTTCTACTGATATCTGAGATCCACTGTCAGCGTCCTGATATTTTTGTATAGCCTCCATAAGGTACATATACGGCCGTGATATGTTTTTAGTGGCATCATCAGCAAAATTAAACTCGATTGCACGCTCGGGATATTGTCTAGAATTTATCCTAATAATTCGTCTGACATCTGGGTTATCAAATACGGAGTTGTTCATTTCTTGATCATTAGGGCGCGCCTGTCGTTGAAATATAACAAATGTCGAGGTAATTGTTCGCCTGACGTAGTTGTAACACGCCATGTGTAATCAGTTGCATTAGGAATTGCTGTTTTATAAATTCTGTTCTGCTGGAAATAGATCTTTTTGTCGAAGCGGTAAATAATGATTCGAGTTCCATCATTTTAGCTACAGATGGAACAAGATTAGCTATGTGGCATCCACATAGTTAATCTTGCAATATCAAACTGACATTCAGCCACTCCATCAGCGTGCATTATACAGTCGTTTTGATCAGCTCCATCTAGAATAAGCGTATGCTTTAGTCCGCGAAAAACTTTGTTGTAATCACGGCAAAATCCAAAGATTGTGCTTAACGGAAGCATCATTGCTATTTGGAGAGATTCTGCAGCAAATGCTTTTCGTTTGGCGTATCCATCATTATAAGTTGATCGTCGTATATTTCTAACAGCTAATCTTATCGAATCACCTATTGCGGCAGCATCAGCAGCAGCTGGATTGGAAATTAGATTATTGTTATCTGAAACAGGATTACCAGCACCAGTACCGAACTCGCTTGAAACAGCTGTCCCAAATACGGTACCTTTAAACCACATCATATTTGTGGCCACTGCTCTTGAGTAATCGTCACTGAATATTGACGATATTGATTATTGTACCCGCTATTGGCAAGTGCATTGAAATATCTTCCACGGTTTGATTGGTCAGTTGATACCGTGCGCTTTTAAATAAACTCCAACCGTTATTGACAAGTGCAATTTCTGTACAAGCTGCAATATTACCGCCTGCTGCAGTTAATAACTGACCACGCACTTCTAATACTGCCTTCTGCGGTAATAGAAACACGTCCTCATCTCTCATGTTAAATATTCTGACACCAGCTTTATTTGGTTCGTTCGAGTTCTCGTCGATGTACTCAACGTACTCCAATTCCGTTACTGCGTCGTCGGTATCATGTTCTTCGGTAAGATAGAGATAATTTTTGACTGACATTTTATTTTATAATCGCCACAAAAAATTACAACGACTAAAATGCTGCAGGCGTTATTCTTGTTTTCGCTACAAGTTTACGTAATACATCTTCACAGCGCGGTGATAATAATTTTTTTGTGGTAGCTATCATAGCTCGTTCTGTTTCTGCTGTTGGTGCAATATCTGATATTGCTCGTTTTATATCTGCAACAGTGGGAGCTGAAGACGGCTGGCCTTTAATATATTAGCAACTTTTTGACCTAATGCGGTGCCAGCTGTGCTAGCAAAAGCTTTACCTGCGTCAAGTGCAATTGGTGCTACTTTACGCGCAATTCCTGGAACATTTTCAATAATTTTTGTAAATATATTTCCAAAAATTCCGTCTATGATTTTTCTCCTATAAACTTTTTTTTTTGGTCTCATTGCTGTTATTAAATTAGGCTTACAAAATTTAAGTGATTGCGCATAGGTGCAAGTAATATGTAACAATTTCGCTGTTAAGGTCTACTTGTCTACCCGATTGGTCTGTTAGTTGTATTGTTATCCTCGTTATTTAATTTTCAGGAGTAATCGGATAATATAATATTTGTTTGGTAGTAATTTGCTTTAGTGACCCAGGTGGGACATCAGGTGAAAAAGTGTAAATCGTTTGACCCTGGCTACCTCTAGCTGAATAAGACCCTGATGCGATAGAACAATTAATCAATATTGTGTTTACGTCAGTTATACTTATTGACAGGTCACCGTCATATGTTATAGTTTGTTCTGTGGTTGATCCGTATTGTTTGCGAGCAAATCCTATCAACGAAGCAATACTAGTAGCTGGTGAGAAATCGATTAACAAATTATTTTTTAATGTAATTCTATCTCGTAGCGTATTATAGTTTGAAACCAGCTCAAAATTACCCGCAACACCAAATTTCGTACTCGGACGATGTTAGTAATCCGCTCGATCTAAGATGATTTAGTATATCAATAATTTCGTTGTCGATTTCAGTGGTTTCATTACCTGCTTCTTTAGATGATATCAATAGCAGTGGCCTGTCAACTATATCTGCGTTTGATGCAAAAACTCGGACACCAAAACCAAGTTTTTTTATCAACTTCAATTTTGTTTCGATTTTTTTCAAATCTTGCAAGCACAGTGTAAAATTTTTGTTTATATTCTTCTTTACAAGTTCGGTATTTTTCTACTGCTTCAAGCACAACTGATGCAATAACTCCATTACGCATCCTATTAAAATTTTTTAGTAAGTACGGGTCATCTAGATCATATCCTGAACTTTGATATGAAGAATTTCCTCTTCCAGTAGCACACTTTAATATCTTAGTAAACCTTGTATACTCATCTTCTGTCTATTTTCTTATGTTTTGAATATCATCAAGCTCTGATTCTTTAACATAAAACTCAACAAAACCTTTTAAAGAATCAATTGAAATATCTTCCTTAGCCAAACTCACTAATTTTTCAAAATCTTTTTTTTGTAATTATTTCAGCTAATTCTCTCGCACGTTCGGCAGGTATAACAATATCTTTTTGTCTGTTAATGTAGTCAATTACCTCTTGTAATTTACATTTTTCTTCCACTGTTTCAACAACTTTTTTAACTGTTTCTCCGCCTGTGCTTGTTCTTTTAACTGTCCCAAGAAACCTTTTTCTTGCATTTTCTTTAGTTCTTCTGGAGATATTGCTGACATTTCTGGTTGCTTGCAAATTAATGTTTCAGTAACAGGTTTAAGAAAACTAGCGGCTGCTTCTTCTGCTTAAACTTGTCCTCGGCGAGCTTCTTCTACTCTTTTCTTAAAAGCAGCTCGAGTTGCAACAAATTTCTTTAGTAATTCGATTCTTTTTTATGTTCGTCCATTATTTATTTTTTATACGCGCTATAAAATTTTTATCTAAAGAAATATGTCAATACAACAACGAAACATCTTAGCTGGATCACCTGCAAGTTTATCAAATAAGAAAAAGTTGTATTTGTCTTTGGTTGCCTTATGATATAATTCAATAAATTTATCTTTTGTTACGTCAGCGCATTGCTCGTTTGCAATATTTCTTACGTCAACATTATCTAGTCCAGGAAATAATATAATATAAAACATCCCGTATTTTGCCTGATAAATCTGTCAACGTTGTAAAATTCCTGAGCAAGGTAGACAGAATTACATCTTTTATTACGTGATAATGAAAAGTACGATTTAATCTTGTTCATCTCTTCATTGTTTAGCGGGATATCGTCAAACACAACTATTTTATGTTCGGACGAATCAAGTTCATATACTGGAATTAATTCCTCTGGATGTTTGATCATAATTACGTCGTAACCAGCGTTTAGCTCATCACGAAGTTTGTCGTTATACTCGCTTAATAATTCGCACTTGTCTTGTTGTGGATTAATTGTGTGAATATAAACTCGATCGTAGTTAAAGCTATTGTTGAGTAAAAGATTTAATAATAGATTTGTTTTACCAGACCCGGTACAACCTACGATGTGGCAATCTGGAAGTTCGTTGTTATGCTTGTGTTGCACCAGCCGTCCTGTATCAAATCTAATATAGACATATTATAAAACTAAGTTGACATAAAATTGTCAACCAATAAACAAATAATGAGCTATTATACACAATTTGGAACAATATTAGGAGATTTGTCAACTGCTGTTGTTAGTACAGATGGCAGCATTGATTTATCAAGCTACTTAAAAACTGGCGATACGATGACAGGAAACCTATCTATGTCAAATCAACGAATACTAGGTTTAGAAACAGCGTATCCGCCAATAAATGTTGCTAATACACAAGCGGTAAGTTATGCACAACTAAAATCCGTCGACGACAACAAGTTGTCACTGATAGGAGGAATTTAAGCGGTAACTTGAATATGTGAGGAAAAAAATAATAAATGTGGAGACTGGGTATCCGCCGGCAAACTTAAATCAAACTCAAGCGGTAAGTTATTTGTAGTTGAAGAATGTGGATAATAACAAACTTGATAAAACCGGTGGAACGGTTACAGGTATTATCAACATGTCAAGTAAAACAATTATTGGGTTGGAAACTTCATATCCGCCAGCAGATTTAACGCAAACGGTAAGTTACGCGCAACTAAAATCAGTTGACGATAATAAACTTAACAAAGCTGGCGACACAATGACAGGTAACTTAGATATGTCAGGAAAAAATAACCGGATTACCGAGAACCTCACCGCCAGCTAATGAAAATGATGCTATTAGTTACCTCAGTTAAAAGAAGAACTTATTCCATATTTTAAACGATCCAGTGGACCAATGATAGGTAATATAAACATGAGAAACAACAAAATAGCGACGACATCATATGTTCCAGTTAATCCTAATGATCTAACAAATAAAGCGTATGTTGACAGTCTGTCTAGTGGTACAAAACGAACCAAAAACAATGTTGGATATATTCCAACACTTTTTAAAGCAACTGACAACCGAGTTAGGTTTGAGGTAAGCGTATCATCATATTATCCTGAAAATTATCCTCATTACACTTTCTCTGATAGACACGAGTGGACGACCAACGGAGAAGTTGAAAACGTTTGGATTAAAATTAAATGTCCTACTGCAGTTGCTATTTGGCAATTTCATTTGCGCGGCCGATTAAACCCTAGTATTGGTCGAATTTATAATTTGCGGTTTGAAGGATCAAACGATGATATCAACAGTGCAACGTTATATAACACAGCAAATACGTATATTACAACAACACAATATTTTACAATCCCGACATGAAAAAAAAAATGTTAACAAGTACTTATGTTTTATGTTGTCGCTGCTGAGCATCCGTTTCCAGGACTGACATCATTTCAAATATACACACTCGATAAACAAATTTAATCTGATGCTATAAGATAATGTTAATACAAATGCCAAGACGATTGTTTACAATCATTGCGGAAGAACTTTATGATAATATTTTTAAACCCCCCCAAAAAAAAATGTTGGGGACGAATCACTAGCGGCACGTGTAATAAATGCCAGAATTTTTTTACAATTCCAATGATAAACTCTCCATTGTCAGAAGAAGAAAGAAATTTATTCTCGTTATGCATATCCGAGGACCACAAATGAAAGAAGCAATAAAATATTTTGATGTGATAAGTAGACACTGTCATCCTGAACAATACATAGAAGAACATAAACAAGTCGGAATCCTGTTAAAAAAATATTGCTCGAGTTTGACAAGGAACATCTAGATTTGATAATACAATCAGACTTAATAAAAACACGAGTTTGTGGTGAAATAGTAGAGGAAAAAGAACGAGTAAACGCTAGGCATGATAGTCTCGTCAGGCTAGCGGAATCTAAGATAATAGGAATAAGAAGGAACAAGAAGTTATACAATAGTTTTTCAAAAGGAATTTTTTTTAAGATATCTCGGTATGTACTACCATGACAAATAAACCCTAATTAAAATCGTTATTATGGCACCAGACACGGAGTTAATTATAAAAGCGTACTTGAACGCAATTTTACCAATGATACCTAAAAAAAGACTCAGAATTTGATCCGATTATTGTTGACAGGTCTCTAAAAATAATCAAAAAATCTGACGATGAAATTAGTGATTTAGTGATATTGAACGAGAAAAGTTTTTTGATGAAGTCAAACAAACAAGGTTGATAGCAAAGTCTGATTCTTGTTACGACATAGGTGAAGCAGACAATATTCCATTTCCATCAATCCAGCGCTCTAGACAATTGTCATTACCAAATTATTATAATGAAATCGAGAAAATATTCATGAAACCGTACAAATTATTTCATAAAGTAAATGCTATTATGACACTTGTTAGTAATTTTTCATAGTTGAACAAAACTCACTCCGAAAATTAATGCTAGCAAATTTCATAGTCGCATATGCAATTATCAGACAACATCTCGTCCTCAAAAATTTTGCGTTGAATCAAATAAGCTTGGTATTAGGGTATCTTGATGAAAGAGAAAAGATTACAGTATTTTGGTGAACGAAAAAAATTTGCGTGAACTTGAAGTATTATACACGTTTGATTCATACACTTGGTTAAAGACAGATGAGGTACTAACAGATAAACGATATGATGATACTTGGTCAGATGTTTATGACAAATACAGAGATTTTTTTTTAGCTGATCCTAACAATAATAAATTTCGTGAATTTCTTGATTCAATTGTTGGCATCAGAACTTTTGTCTTTGTATAAAAATTGTAAGCAAATATTGTTTAATATAAAAACAGATCGTCGACTTCAATCATATTTCAAAAGATATTTGAAAACAAGATGTTGACGCACTAATGCAATGTAACAAATTTTATCATAAAAACCTTTGGTGTGTGTAACAATGTTATAAGTATTGCAGTAGAATACTTCGAGTAATATCATATTTGCCACTGCTAATGACCAGCTCTGGCATAATTTCAAGCGGAGCATCATTAAATCCGTTTTTTGTTAATAATATCTGGTGTGGGTGTATCTCTTTCAACAGCATGTAAGAAAATTGAACCAAGACTTGAAACAAAAAATATATGCTTGTAAAATAGCAAGTATCACTTATAAAAAATTACTACACCAAATAAAATCTTATTTGCGAGGTGTAAAATATGATACGGACGACTTAACACGCGAGTTCCGTATTATTGACAGTATTTTAACAGATATCCTACCAATGAGAGTAAGCAGGTATGATAAAAAATACGGCGAATGATGTTTATGACAACCTTGAGCCAGAAAAACATTTGCCATCGCCTCTCTACACTGAGTTCAAGAAAATGTTTCACTTATCTTCTTTACTCCCAGCGAAATGTGACCACGAGGAAAAATCTGTTTGCCTTTTATAGCGTTATAGCGTTATAACGCCACGCGAGAATGTTCTCTGGAATCCTATCACGTGATTTTCCAGAAATTTCTATTACCTAATCCTCTAGAATGTTCTCCGGAATTTCCATTACGTAATTTCCGGAATTCCCATTATGTAAATTTCTAGAAATTTCCATTACGTATAAATATATTTTGTCACCTTATCCTGAGCTACAGGCTGGTGATTAAAATGTCATCATAGAAACGCTTTGGAAGGAGAAGGGGGGGGGAATGTCTCTGATCGAAACATCCCGTATTCTTTTACTACTGCCTGTACTATTTACGACACCAATGACAAGGTTGGATTTGTCAACAATAGCATGAAAGCGTTACTCTTTATTGTATGTTATCTTGTTGGTGGATAGAAACTGGAAGCATGTTAGAGTAACGTTGATATTGCTACAACGGTTATCGAACTCTCTAGAGTTATATATATATATATATATATATATATATATATATATATA
>JAECUM010014032.1:0-25602 GCA_016617855.1 Megalonaias nervosa | reverse complement strand
TCTCTCTCTCTCTCTCGTAAGGTTAGTTAATGCGAAACAAGCACTTAGATCAACTGTAAAAATATCTTGACATAATAGAATTACCTCTTGTTGTTTGGTCATTTCACCTTGTTTCTATTCCACATTAATTTCCATACATCGGTACAAGCTGTACAAGAATCAAACCGTGCTTGTAGTGCTATACATTCGTCATAAAATATACATTCGTCATAAATACCAGCTTTAATGTGTCTTATATTGATTTAACCAATGTGAATAGAAATGAAATTCAAAAAACCCACAAACAAACAATCAACCAATCAATTTGCAAATGTGATTGAGAACAACAATGAAAGACACAGAATAACATTTTAAGGATGACTCACTCGGCAGAAATGAGAGGAGTTCATTTACTCGGTGAATGCACATATGCCAGGAGTATATCTTAACTCCTTTCGATGTGCAAATATCTGTATTTTTATGTGATATACAAAAAATATATGCATAGTATGTATGCTGTATCAATTATATTTCACTCGTATAGATTTATCCATTAAACGGAAACTAGTCAAGCCTCGTCTCTTTTTAATGAAAAATGTATACATCTCGTGGTATATAACTGATCAAGCATCCAAATCGTTATGCCACGGAAATTTCCTCTCATGCAAACTTTTGACATCCATGTTATTTTCCAGGCATCGACGGGGCCTACCACTTCAAGCGGACTAGGTTATCCAGTTCACATACAAAAGAAGACAATGAGCAGCATCAACTACGTAAAGATTTTGAACTTTATGACACAAACAAAGACGGACATTTGAATCTCGAAGAGTTCAGGTTCGTGCAAATCTGGATATGTCATCAATACACAGAACGTTAATCTATCGTTTACCTTCGATATTATGACTACTTCCGTTGTCATACTTTACATTCTGTCAATTGGTTTTCCCATAGAAGCAAACCACTATATAATATCACGTTGAATGGAAATGGATATGTGAGTCTTCGCATTAAGATACTGGGGATTTATGTCAAATATTATAATGAAAGAACCGAAGAGTTAACAATATTTGCTTTCATTGAGTCTGATCTAGACAGGATAATGATACATGTCGCGATGTCATTTTTATAGCAGCGATATCTCGCTCATGTAATTTTGTATGTTTCCAAAATGAAGTTACGTAAACTAATGATTTATACAGACACAAACAAGAGAGTATTTTACAAAGGTATATAACAGTCTGAGATATATTGCGGACATTTAAATTGCGCTCTCTGTATCAATAGCTCCGTTGGGGGTAGGTGGGTTGTAGAGGTCATTTGGAGTGGGCAATTTCATGCTTAAGAAAGGCACCTACACTCAGTATAAAAAAGACTTCTTAGTCATTGATGTGTACTCATCATCGCTTGGGTCAATATTTGGACTGCTATTACTGTTTGTCACTTGCTGTCCTGTTCAGAACTTTCTCCGCTATATATTTTGCGATTAGTAAAATTTGTAGTTTTGACGCAGCCATCTACGTTTCCGTGGTATTATGTTTGCCGTGGCCTAGCCATTACTCATCAAAAGTTGTTGTCATTGCTACAGCAAATCTACACACGGAATTACGTTAAACTCATACGTTCATAATATATTTTAGAATTACTGCTGTTTTAATACATGATGATGTAGATGGCTACTTTAATTGAGTAGGCAGACATACGCTTGAATTCTATAAACTCTTTTGTCTATATCATTCATATTTTCCTTCTATGGTTTTAAATATTTGTAATTTTCTTCATGTAAACATTATTTTTTAACTTAAAGTTAACACTGACCGTCAGCAATATAATTATACATAAAGAGAGAGAGTGGGAGATAAAGAAAGAGAAAATTACAAACATACACCAAACAGAATGTGCTATCCCTAGATTCTGCAGGATAACGCTTGATACTACTAGGCAAAATTACTATTTAATACAAACAACACTATTATCCAGGATAGAGAATTTTATAATTTTAGAATTCGTAATTTATATATGCCTGCTTCATTCGTACGGATATGTTCCTATTGTAAGCATAATGTATCCTGGATTACAACTTACGCATTTGAACAGCATGAACATATGATGTTTTCTAGTGAAATCTTGAATAGTATTTTGTATTCCTAAGCCCGATCAAAACCATTATATAGATCTGTAATTTTTATTTTAAAGTGCTTCTCTGGCGGAAGGTGCAAATCCGAGTCCAGCAGAACTGTTTCAGGTTCTGGATTTTGATGGAGATGATCTAATAAGTATTGAAGGTAATATGTTAATAGCTGCATGTTTCTGAAACACGTCCTCTGCTACAACTACTACTACTTTTCGCTTTTGGGATTGGCAGTGTGTTGTTCGACAAAAAGTTAACTGCATCCTCTAGTCCGTTTCAGCTTTCACCAAACGAATCATATCAATCAAACCAAGGTCATGGGTGTGCAAAATTGCATTAAACGATTCCTCCATACAAACTGGCAAAACTCTTGACGCTAAAAGTGAATGATTCCCTCATTAACTCTGCGATATGATGAATCGAGCTGATTTTTCTAATAATTAATCTAGGGCTTTTAAATTTTAGAGCCAATGTTATAAGCAAGTTCCAGTATAGATCAAAACGTATCGTCCACGAACGCATACCCTTAGGATGTAAATATAAATGAAATACAACATATTTGAATGGTAGTTCTCCTTCCGCGGTTTCTGATCATTGACAAAGAACAAAGAAAAACTTCCTAGTTCTTAGGGTGAAAGAAAAGGTCAAGAATCCAGCTTTGTTTCAGTATTTTTCCTAGCGTGAGTCCTGAAGAGGAAAGAGTGTCTCTTTATGAGCTTTGGATCCATGTCATTCTTCATGGACCATTGCTATATAATAAGGTGAAGTAATATTTGTTGGGGTAATAATAGCGTGTTTCATACTTCCTGTTAGTTTCCTTATGTACGATACTTGGATGTAATCGTATAAGCCTCAGTTGACTACTATACAAGTATAACTAATTTATGTATTTTTCTATTGAATTCTGTATGCTAAACTTTTGTGCACGATTGTAACTTGTAAAAGTCCTTCTGAAAACATCATACTCCATAGCTAGTTTGTTTTCATGTTTGTTTCTGAAAACATCATACCCCATTGATAGTTTGTTTTCTTGTTTGTAGACGAAACCATAAGATAAAATTTTGAAACATTTAATTGACTCTCAGTTAAGGACATTCAATTTCCATTTGCAAATTTTATTTCCTACCTCATTTTTTTCACGTTGATGTGATACAAAGTAGGTACAAAATAAGACTTTGTTAAAGTTTGATGTAAAGAATAAAGTTTTTTAAAAGATGTCACTGTGACAAAATAACTGCGGATGTATATAAGTTTATTACATCGGATATATTATTTCCATTTTAACATATCTATAGTGGAATCAGTCTTTGACTTGTGTTCAGCATTTTGGCATCATTGTGAATTCATTCAAGGACATTAATCATTGTGAGGCATCAATAATGTTAAACAAGTTGGCATAAAATAGGATAATGACATGTTAGCACAATCAATCCGGGAGTTCATTTGGACCGCTCTATACTTTTGGATTCATAATACACCTTTTCGGATCATTTATGATTTAATTCATACTAATGTTAGGTTCCTTTAAATTTTGTTTTAATTTGCGTTCTAGGAATAAAAGTATTTGTTGATTTTACTAAACATGTTGTTTTTGCTCTTTCTTATTACTTAGCTTATTACTATAGATTTGCAACCCTAATCGTGGCATGTGTTAATTACGCAAGAGAGTATTCCTATATGCTAACGAGCTAAGGTGATTACATCTCTGTTGAATTGAGTTTGCTCGCAGTAGGTAGTAACTCTTCATCCGAAAGAGGTTATATATTGGAAACATTGATGCAGATTGCAACATGTGTCATGGATAAATGTGGAAAGATGTGTATTGAATAATGTTGGATATCAAATATAGAAGAAGAGTGCCGCATAAATTTTATACAAAGAAAAGTACTTTAAAATTTCGATAAGATGGCATCATATACCTGTTAATTTCTTCTCCCCGTTCTATTCGTCGCAACTCCGTGTTTATCATAAAGTTACTAATGCTGTCGGAAAACGGTAATGGTATCTTGCAATATGGATCGTGTTAAATAGAAAGATATTGTTGTGTCCTGTTCTGCTTTACGAGTATTCATTATTGTTAAGACTATATGTTCCTCTGATGACTGCATAGAAATTAAATATGTAGATAAATTACCAGTAGTCTGATTGCGTGCTTGTTTAATCATGTGCGAGTAACATCATGTATCATATTCCGATACACTTTCTATTCAGTAAAGAACATTACTTTAGTGCTGCATCCTGCAATCTGGAAAACGATACCATTGTATTATGATTCCATACTACCATGCAGTTAAATGAGGCTAGCTTTCCTGGTTATAACAGCAGCACCATTATCGATAGAATGCCAGCACTAGTAGTAAACTAAAAGCGATGTTAGTTAATACACATGGCAATCCGTGTAAAATATATCAAATGTTAAAATCATATTTTGTTATTGAAGTTCATAATATAGGCAAAACTTTTGTTTGAATCAAGATCACGTTCGGAATTCACATGCCAAAACGTCACTCAACAGTATAAACAATTAGCAAATTGGAACGTATGCGAGTACCATGTATAATGCGTTATAATTCGCAAATATTACAATTATCTAAAATTGATAGTTATATGACAACAATATGATTATCACAGTAATCCGATTTGGTTGCAAGATTCCGACTCATTTTCTGAATAAATCATCCGGATAAATGACAAGCAATCATAATCAAGACACTGTCTTAATACTATCTCAATTCTCGTGTATTCTGTTTACTGGATCAGTTCTTCTTACAAAACAATGGCAGGGGGCATTTTCGACTGAATTTTAGTTAGCAGAGTTAAAGCTATTTGAGCCAATATAGGTAAAATGTTAAATTTTAATTTTCATCCGTTGTGCTTGGATCGAATTAAAAACAAATTGAAGCAAGCAATAGATATTGTCTGTTCTGAACTGAGCTTAGAATTTGTAGCTGATATACATCGCTAGGATTATTCTTTCAGATAGATTACATTCAAAGAAGTCGTAGAATTATATGAGAGAAAGAGGAAATAACAACAAATTTAGTAAAACTAACAAACAATCCAAGTTTAAAAGTGAAAATGTACAATACATGTTCAGTATAGCTAGTTAAATTATAAAAGGGTCCCTAATTCTTTATCACAAATCCAAACGTTTAGAATGCACAAAATCAATTCCATCAGTCTTAAACGTCTGATGTGCCACACTAATGCTATCCAGAATGGCTTTGAAAGCTTTCTCAATCAACAAGGCCTTGCCCAGAAAGGTAACTGAGCAACGTTTAATTCCAATGAATATTTGAAACAGATAATTCAATTAAATTATACGCGAACACATCTGTCAATGTTTCCATATGCTGATTATACTAGCAATGAGTAATTCTTTAACAAGCCTCACTTTATATATATTTCACTTCGAAACAACTAAATGTTTTCAAAACCGACTATTTCCTTTGGGAAATTACTCAACCGTTTGAAATCAAATTCTGAAAAACATCTTGTTTCCTTCAGAGGTCATGACAAAAATCAGGAAGGCACGCATTTCATTTACACCCCACAATCATATTCAAGGTAAGAATCAGGTAGCCAAAAGTACGAGTAATACAGTTAAGTCAAACGCAAAATATAACACAAATCTGTTAAATCTCACATCACACACAAAAGAAGCAAATTATACAATAAATATTTCTGTTAAATATAAGTCAAATATGCGTGATACATTCCTATTTAAAATTACAGGCAAAAATATCTTATGAATTGCACAAAATATAAACTAAAAAAATCAATGCAGTATTTCATGCAAGATTGCGTATGAAATCACATACTTTTTTCATCTGATGTGTCTGATCTCAATATTTTATTCCTGCTGAGTCATATTACATCTATAATATCTGATATTTGTTTTCATTTTGATAATGAAAGCGAGTGGTTATGATGATTATATACTCTAACAAGAGAAAGAACTGGAATAATGTTCGTTTCAGAGCTAAAATGAAATGCAAACATTCCTTCTTGATCGTGGAATACTTTACCTGCAGCTTTTTTTAATTATAATAAAACATAACACCAAGAATGACCCACACCATTTGTATCAATTTGATTCAATTCTGCACCAAACCCTGCGTCAGTTGCATCAGGAACCATTTAAATAGTCGTTGTATAGCCGATATTTTGTCAAAAGATCCGGACACTTTTAAGGCGAAAGGAACTTTTGGTTGGTTGGTTAGTTGAATTTTTACGGCGCACCAGCACTATGAGGCTATTTAGCGCCATACAAAAGGTTATATCTTTCATCATGTAAAAGTGGTAAAAGGTTTAGTATCGACCAGCGATACGAAACCAAACAGTTGAAGGTAAAAAGATAAAATGGTAACGGTTATAAATAAATAGTTTCCCGATCAACGGGGAGTGCAAATGATGTATGACAACGAAAACAGATGAAAGGTAATTAAAATCTACCGACGGTATATATAGCACATAAAACTGTTCAAGGTGATAGCATAAAAGCTATAGCTTATGATAAATATTTACTTCCTTCAGGAAGTCTATAATATAAGAAACGCTAACTGTATCAAAGAGCTCCCTAATGTCATGCACATTGTAATAATTATTACGCGTAGGTTGGAGGTCGAAACACTCCAACATAAAGTGCTTAACAGTGAATGGTTCATTGCAAGCTACGCACTCTGGAGGGTCTTCTCCTTTTAGTATGTAGGAGTGGGTTAAATAAGTATGGCCGATTCGAATTCTTGCAACGACTACCTCCTTCCTACGGACGGCTCTGTAGGAAGGAGTCCATTCTCCTAGGGTTGGCTTGATGGCATGAAGTTTGTTATTCACGGCATCATTCCATGATGCCTGCCATTTCTGACGTAAACATTCTTTGATACTACGTATAAAATCCGTATACGGTGTATTAAAATGAGATGGTTCTAGTGATAGAGCCATTTTAGCAGCGCGGTCTGCTTTGTCATTACCTTTAATTCCAATATGGCTGGGTAACCAACAGTATACTATATTGTGGGAGGTACTCAGCTCAGTATGTTTAAGGAGAACATTAGCTAATAATGGATTCTCCAGTTTTCTATTATGTAGTGACTGAAGTACTGATAGTGAATCGGAGAAGATGATGCTATTTAAAATACGCTTGCTTTCAATATATTGCAATGCAAGGTCTATTGCTCTGATTTCAGCTGAAAAATTGATGTACCATTTGGCAAGCGGACTTTTGTTGTGTGTTTTCCACTAACGAAGGCTGCAGCAGCCTTTTCCTGATCTTTTGATCCATCAGTATATATTCTTGTATAATTTTCAAATTGGGCGATTAGTTCATGGTAAGAGTTGTGGAAGATGGAAGGGTTTGTCTCCGATTTTTTTCCATCGTGTAATGTGAAAAGTACCTTTGGTTGTTGAAGTAGCCAGGGAGGTGTTTCGGAGACGTTCGTTTTCAGAATTTTTGAAAGATCAATTTTGGTACTGTCAAGGCATGGTAATATTCTAATGCCAAAGGTAGGTATGACGTTTGGTTTATTGTCATATAAGTTTTTATATTTGGGTTCAAAAACAGCCGAAAAAGCAGGGTTCAGAGGGTTTGAGCTTAATTTGAGAGCATACTGTGCAGAAAGCATTTCTCTACGTTGTGTAAAGGTGGTTCGTTCGCTTCAACGAGTAGGCTTTCACACGGGGATGTCTTAAATGCTCCCAAGGCAAGTCTTATTCCCTGATGATGAATTGGGTCTAGCATCTTCAAATAGGACTTCCTAGCTGAACCATAGACAACGCAACCATAGTCTAGTTTCGAGCGAATAAATGTTCTGTATAAACTGAGTAGGACTTTCCTATCAGCACCCCAGTCAGTGTGCGCTATTACTTTAAGTAAGTCTAGAGACTTCAAGCATTTAGCTTTCAAATTCTTCAGGTGTGGAATAAAGGTCAGTTTTCTGTCGAAGATAATACCTAAGAATTTTGCTTCCTCAACAACTGGAATAGGTGTTCCGTCCAGCGTGAGCTTAGGTCCATCATGATGTCTTCGTAGCTGACAGAAATGCATACATACAGTTTTTGATTTCGAGAATTTGAAACCGTTGGTATTGGCCCAATTTTGAATCTTCTGGATATTTTGCTGCAATTGTCTTTCAATTGTATGCATGTGCTTGGATCGGTAACATATTAAAAAGTCGTCAACATATAGGGAGCAATCCACACCGGGAGTCAGACACTTGGTGATGCTATTAATTTTTATGTTGAAAAGCGTCACCGATAAAATACTGCCCTGGGGCACACCCATCTTTTGATCGTGCATATCAGAGAGGGTGGAGCCACTCGTACCTTGAGAGGAAGTTTGATATGAACGAGGGCAGTCGGCCTTTTAGACCCAGATCGTGCAGGTCATTTAGTATTCCGTACTTCCACGTTGTGTCATAGGCCTTTTCCAGATCAAAGAAAACCGCTACTAAGTGTTCCTTCTTGATAAAAGCGTCGCGAATAAATGTTTCCAGTCTAACCAGATGATCATTGGTACTACGACCATAACGAAAGCCACTTTGGAAAGGAGATATTAAATTGTTTCTTTCCAAATACCATACAAGCCGAGAATTGATCATTCGTTCCATTGTTTTGCAAACGCAACTAGTTAATGATATAGGTCTATAGTTGCTAGGATCTGCGCTATCTTTGCCTGGTTTGGGAATTGGTATTACTGTTGCTTCTTTCCAAATTTTTGGTACATTACCAGTAATCCATAAATCATTGAAGATTTCCAGAAGAACTGTTAAGGATGGTTCTGGAAGGTGTTTCAAAAACTGGTAATGTATATCGTCAGGCCCAGCAGATGTATCATGAGCCTTATTCAAAGATTCCATAAGCTCCGACAATGAAAACGGTTGGTTATAGCTCTCTGAGTTATTCGATGTGAATTTCAACCGTGTTTTTTCTTTATGAGCCTTCAATCTTCGGAAAGCTTCTGAATAATTAGACGATGAGGAATTTTTGGAGAAACAATCAGCAAGTACATTAGCTATTTCTTGTTTGGTATTGAAATTGTTATTATTTAGCTTCAGATGTCGGAATGAATTGTATTTTCCCTTTCCATTTATTTTGCGGATCGTGTCCCAAACTTTCTTTATTGAGGAACGAGAGTTTAAAGTTGAAACATATTTTTTCCATGATGCTCGTTTACTTTCTTTAATTATGCGGCGAGCTTTGGCCCGAACAATACGGTACTGAGTTAAGTTTTCAGGCGTTGGACGATTATTAAATTTTTTCAGTGCTTCTCGGCGTTGTCTAATGGCTTCTTTACATTCGTTAGTGAACCAGGGTTTTTGGGTTCTTTTACAATTCGGCGAGGACTTAGGAATGGATTCTTCTGCAATCTCAATTAAGACGGATGTAAATTGTCGAATAGGATCAATATCGTTTAGGACGGTATTCCTGTTAAGTCTAGCTGTACAAAGTGTTTCAAACTTGGTCCAGTCAGCTTTCTTTAAATTCCACTGTGGAATCGTGTCATCAATTGTAACGTTGGTGTTCTTAAGAGAGATTGGAAAGTGATCACTGCTGTGAAGGTCATCAGCGACCTTCCAATTATAATCCAAAAGTAGTGAAGGAGAACAAATTGTCAAGTCGATACATGTGTATGTACCAGTTCCTGGGTGCAAGTACGTCGGAGATTTGGTATTAAATAGACACAAGTCGTGTCTAGTAATAAAATCTTCAACCTTTTTGCACCTGTCGCTTATGTAATTTGATCCCCATAAAATGTTATGGGCATTAAAATCACCGAATAAGATAAATGGCGCGGGAAGTTGTTGAACAAGCGTGTCTAATTCATTTGGTAATAAGTTGGCGTTTGGTGGTATGTAATTAGAACAAAAAGTAATCACTCTATGTAGAGTGACACTCACAGCAATGGCTTGCAAATTTGTTTTTAAAGGGATGATTCTATGTGGGACTCTATTGTTCACAGCAATAGAAACCCCTCCTGAGGCCCTGTCAACATTCTGTAAGTGGGTGTTAAACAGGGAGTAGTTTTTAAGTGTGATGTTGTCCGTATCTTTTAAAAAAGTTTCCTGAAGACATATTATTGCAGGATCATATTCGTTTAAAAGCAGAAGAATTTCATTGTAATTGGATCTAAGTCCTCGGCAGTTCCATTGTATGATGGTATTCTTCATTATAAGATTAGAGTGGAGATTTTGGAGCTAGGTTAGACTTTTCGCGGAGACAGTCTGTATGATTATTTCTATGGAGGAAGTACGGGGGTGATTTTTTTGTTAGGTTTGGAGCTACTTTGAGGACACGGAGCAGTATCTTCTGCATCCATGCTCTCAATGTCCCCAAACCTGTTATAGAGTTTGATGGGGTCATCTGACCCCTTTTGCTGCCTATTTCCGTGAGATCTATTTTTACTCTTTGGTGACTTCGGTGGTGGGGTGTTATTGAAAGTTGTTTGGGTAGATGTCGTGGTTTTTTGTGCTTGGTAATGGGGGGTGTTAGAGCGAGGTGTTGACTCGGGTTGATCTGTCTGTGTTTGAGCGTCCTTCGTTGCTTTAGGATTGTTTTTAACTACAGAGGAGAAGGATGGGCCAGTAGGTGATATTTTTGCCTGGACAAGCTTTCTGGCCTCTGGATAGGGAATGTTGGATGTGTATTTTACCCTCTGTATTTCCTTCTCCTGTTTCCAAGTATCACAATCCTTGGAATTGGCGTGGTGCTCTTTTCCACAGTTGACACAATGCGGAGTTGCTCTACACTCAGCTTCCTGGTGAGAATGGTCTCCGCATCGGCCACATATCTGGCTTTTTGAGCAACGATCTTCGTGATGGCCATATTTCTGACATTTATAGCATCGAAGGGGGTTAGGTATGTAGATCTCAACCTTCACTTGCAAAAAGCCAACCTTGACCACTCTGGGTACTGCTGGCTTGTTGAAGGTGAGTACGAATGTGTTGGTGTCCTGCAGATTGTTATTACGTTTAATTCTTATTCTGCGAACTGCAGTGACACCTTCGTTTTTCATCCCTTCGATGATATCTTTGTCGCTTACTCCAGCCAAGTCCCGACATCGAATCACGCCTTTGGACGAGTTGAGTGTTGTGTGAGCGAATGAGGTCACCAGGAATATCGAAAAATGTCTTCATTTTCCGGATATTCTCGGTCTGACCCCGTCGCTCACATTCAACAAGTAGGCATCCCGATTTCAACTTCTTTACACTTTTTGGTGTACCAATTATACCCGTAATTGTCTTTTCAATAACAAACGGAGACAATGAGGTTAGCTGTTTTGAGTCGTCTGTAGATTGTATAACCATGAAGCGTGGAAATGATTCCACACCACATGGTTCGTCATCTGAGTCAGATCCAGTCTTGGTACGTTTTAGTTGATTTTTTTTTGAAATATCCATGTTGTTGGATTTAAAATTCAGCACCCGTGCTCCCCGCCCACCAAGGAGCCCAACAAGGGGACACTTTTCAAGTGTCAGGGATACACAGATGTTATACTCAGTAGGCAAATTCACCTTCTGATTCATCCCATAAGACATACTCAGTCGGTAAAATTACCTCCCAGTTGACCCGTTGAGCCACCGCCTTCTAGGAAGTCTTCTAAGACTTGGAAAAGGGTTTTATGATTGATTGATTGATTGATTGAATTTTTTAACGGCGCGCCAGCACTATGAGGCTATTTAGCGCCATGCAAAAGGTTATATCTTTCATTATTTATAAGTGGTAAAAGATTACGTATCGACCAGCAATACGAAACCAAACTGTTGAAGGTAAAACGATAAAATGGTAACGGTGATAAATAAAGTTTCCCGATCAACGGGGAGTGCAAATGATGTATGACAACGAAAACAGATGAAACGTAATTAAAATCTAGCGACGGTATATATAGCACATAAAACTGTTTAAGGTGATAGCATAAAAGCTATAACTTATGATAAATATTTACTTCCTTCAGGAAGTCTATAATATAAGAAATGCTAACTGTATCAAAGAGCTCCCTAATGTCATGCACATTGTAATAATGATTACGCGTAGGTTGGAGGTCGAAACACTCCAACATAAAGTGCTTAACAGTGAATGGTTCATTGCAGGATATGCACTCTGGTGGATCTTCTCCTTTTAGTATATAGGAGTGGGTTAAATAAGTATGGCCGATTCGAATTCTTGCAATGACTACCTCCTCCCTACGGACAGCTCTGTAGGAAGGAGTCCATTCTCCTAGGGTTGGCTTGATGGCATGAAGTTTGATGTTCACGGCATCATTCCATGATGCCTGCCATTTCTGACGTAAACAGTCTTTGATACTACGTTTAAAATCAGTATACGGTGTATTAAAATCAGATGGTTCTAGTGATAGGGCCATTTTAGCAGCGCAGTCTGCTTTGTCATTACCTTTAATTCCAATATGGCTGGGTAACCAACAGTATACTATATTGTGGGAGGTACTCAGCTCAGTATGTTTAAGAAGAACATTAGCTAACAATGGATTCTCCAGTTTTCTATTATGTAGTGGCTGAAGTACTGATAGTGAATCGGAGAAGATGATGCTATTTAAAATACGCTTGCTTTCAATATATTGCAATGCAAGGTCTATTGCTCTGATTTCGGCTGAAAAAATGGATGTACCATTTGGCAAGCGGACTTTTGTTGTGTGTTTTCCACTAACGAAGGCTGCAGCAGCCTTTTCCTGATCTTTTGATCCATCAGTATATATTCTTG
This sequence comes from Megalonaias nervosa, assembly GCA_016617855.1. Lineage (NCBI taxonomy): Eukaryota > Metazoa > Mollusca > Bivalvia > Unionida > Unionidae > Megalonaias > Megalonaias nervosa. The sequence continues at coordinate 12,776 of JAECUM010014032.1, read as the reverse complement.
TATAATTTTGAAATTGGGCGAGGAGTTCATGGTAACAGTTGTGGAAGATGGAAGGGTTTGTCTCCAATTTTTTTCCCTCATGTAACGTGAAAAGTACTTTTGGTTGTTGAAGTAGCCAGGGAGGTGTTTTGGAGACGGTCGTTTTCAGAATTTTTGAACGTTCAATTTTGCTACTGTCAAGGCATGGTAATATTCTAATGCCAAAGGTAGGTGTGACGTTTGGTTTATTGTCATATAAGGTTTTATATTTGGGTTCCAAAACAGCCGAAAAAGCAGGGTTCAGAGGGTTTGAGCTTAATTTGAGAGCATACTGTGCGGAAAGCATTTCTCTACGTTGTGATAGAGGTGGTTCGTTCACTTCAACGAGTAGGCTTTCACACGGGGATGTCTTAAATGCTCCCAAGGCAAGTCTTATTCCCTGATGATGAATTGGGTCTAGCATCTTCAAATAGGACTTCCTAGCTGAACCATAGACAACGCAACCATAGTCTAGTTTCGAGCGAATAAAAGTTCTGTATAAACTGAGTATGACTTTCCTCTCAGCACCCCAGTCAGTGTGCGCTATTACTTTAAGTAAATCTAGAGACTTCAAGCATTTAGCTTTCAAATTCTTCAGGTGTGGAATAAATGTCAGTTTTCTGTCGAAGATAATACCTAAGAATTTTGCTTCCTCAACAACTGGAATAGGTGTTCCGTCCAGCGTTAGTTTAGGTCCATCATGATGTCTTCGTAGCTGACAGAAATGCATACATACAGTTTTGGATTTCGAGAATTTGAAACCGTTAGTATTGGCCCAATTTTGAATCTTGTTGATATTTTGCTGTAATTGTCTTTCAATTGTATGCATGTGCTTGGATCGGTAACATATTAAAAAGTCGTCAACATATAGGGAGCAATCCACACCGGGAGTCAGACACTTGGTGATGTTATTAATTTTTATGTTGAAAAGCGTCACCGACAAAATACTGCCCTGGGGCACACCCATCTCTTGATCGTGCATATCAGAGAGGGTGGAGCCCACTCGTACCTTGAATTCCCTGTCTGAGAGGAAGTTTGATATGAACGAGGGCAGTCGGCCTTTTAGGCCCTTGGAAAAGGGAAAGTTAAAGGGATAGAATGTAGGGGCAACAGTGGTATCAAGAGAGATACAACGAGAAAGATAAAGAAAGTGAGCGAGTAAATAAAGACCTCCTAGGGCTCGGCGTGACCAGCCGATTTGTCGAGACCGGGCCCATCCCGACCACCCGTCTAGAAGAAGTAGAGGCCAAAGTAGTGTATTGCATCGGAAAGCCTCTGCTCAACTACCAGGATCCTTTCCTCCTCCGACACGGGTCGCAACCCACGGCAAACAGGTTGCCTCTACTTAGTCTCCTCTTACGACACGTAGCGAGGCACGGCGGGCCAATTCTACAACCCCGGACCCGCAGGGGGAAGGAACTTTTGTTTCCTACTCATCAAATTGTCAGATGTCACTGGTCTACAAACTTTTAGAAGTCGTTTGCTTCAGAGATATAATGTGCTATTTATTATGGATTTTGATTTGTTGAATTCAAATATGAGAATTAAGACAATTGACAGGCTATTGTTTCCAAGATATTTAAGTTTGTTTCCTTTTTGCGTCTAGGTATATTGTGTAGATAGTGGAGTTTTAATCATAAAATGTAAGCCTGTTTTTTCATTTGTTTATGACTGCTTTACATGATAATATTTCACCTGTCCTGTTTATATAATACTTCAAAAATAACAAAAGGGTTATATAAATAAAATTCATTATGAAACAAATGGCATAACATTATTATGTGTATAGAAGTACATAGTTTAGTCCTTATACAGTGTCTACTTCCTGGGTTTTCTCTTGCATTCATTAAATGGAACATCTCTTTTCACTGTCCAGCAAATAGTCTGCAAGAACTGATTGGTTCCATTTGCCCTGAGAGCGTTTCACCATTGTTGCAATGTCCGTGTGAAATAGCTCGCCGTGGTCGTCGATCACTGATCCACAGTTCGGTGCACAAATATATAGATGAGAGTGTAAAAAAAATGTATCTTTAGTAACATGTTGCAAGCAAGGTTTTTATAAGCATTGAGAAGGTTTTCCACCAACTCCCTGTAGTTGTCTGCCTTGTTGTTTCCGAGAAAATTTGTTGCCACTAATTGCAAGGGTTTCCATGCCGTATTTCCCTTGCCAGGCAGAGCACGGTCAACTGCATCATCTCGAAGAAGTTTACGACTCTGAGGACCGACAAAGACACGTTCCTTTATTTTAGCTTCACTTATCCTTGGACATTATCCACGAAGGTACTTGAAAGCTGCTTACGTTTTGTCCATTGCCTTGACAAAGTTCTTCATCAGACCCAGCTGGAAGTGCAGGGGTTTTAACAAAGTCTTCCTGGATTCAAGAAGTGGTGGATACTAAACAGTTTTCCTCCAGGCTCCGACTGCCGGAGTGGCCAATCTCTCTTGATGTAGTGAGAACCACTCGCACGACTATCCCATTTGTGTATCCAGTCTGCAGAACATGCATGATAGCAAGACCCTTCAAATCGCCAAAAGGCTGCAACTGATGTTGGTCATAGTTTATACACCTCAATATCTGTTTCATCTTTTCATAGGTTTCCTTAATATGGACTGCATGTTCAACTGGAATTGATTGCAAAACATTCCCATCGTGCAAGAAAACAGATTTAAGACTCGTTTTCGTTGAATAAACGAACAGTCTCCATTCATCTGGATTTTGAACGATGTGCTATCACAACAAGCTATAAGATCACCTTCCATGAAGAAGAATGTGACAAGATCCTTTTGACGGCCTAGAAACGCGGAAACCCTGACAAGACTGCCAGGAGATTCCACTGCTTTAGCCTGAAGACCAACAGCTCTGCCTTACTCTTGGAAAGTTCCAAATCCCTGACAAGGTCATTCAGTTCACTTTTTTTTGATGAGGTGTGGTTCAGAGGAGGAGGAAGGGAGAAAACATGGGTCATGTGACATTGATAGTTCAGGACTAAAATTTCATTCTATTCCTCTTCCTCGTCTGATTCAATTGAAAATGTTTCTGGTGCATCATGAACCGGCAGTCCTTGTTGGGGTACTAGGTATATAGTTGATATAATGTTTGGATATGCACAATCCGCTTTTTCTTCTTTGACACAACGCTTCCAGCTGGAGGAACCTTGCAGAAGTAACAACTGCTGATATGATATGTTGGCTCTCTCCAAATCAATGGTACTGACAAAGGCATAGATTTCCATTTCCTGTTCAACCGTTGACGAAGATTTGTGACACAAGTGTTGCAGCATATGTATGAGGCCCACCCCTTGTCCTGATCTCCAGTTTTGCAACCAAACTAAAGGTAACAGACATTCTTAACAATGGTGGTTATACTGCGTTTTTGTGATGCAAGTCACTTCAAGACAAATGTAGCAGAAGTTATCTGCATTGTTTACACAAGTACGAGGCATCTCTGCACACTTTGGATAAACATAAATGTATCCCTTTGCAAAATCAAACACTGACAATTAAGACAGCACGACACTGGATGAGGTCTAGACCTGATATGGGGTAATTTGTTCAGCAGTGATGTAAACTTAGGATTGCAACATCCATGACTTCTAGGTATAGCATGATGCAGTTGATACCATGTATGACGCAATACCATCTTCAGACTGCATCATTCATTGTTTTGTCTAAAAAGCAAGTACTGTCGAAATCCAGTCATAGATTTATTCACAGATCCAGTCAAGATGTATCTCAGTCATTTCCGGTTTAAAATGAGATCCCTTCCCTTTATAACTCAATAATCCTCCGCCATTCCAGTGTCAAGGGTCGTATATACTGACCCAGTATCATCTCTTTAAAACTAGAACCAATCAATAATTTTAAGCATCAGTTTCGTTCTCAGTGGCACAATATTGGTAAAGTTTGACTATTTATTTCGGAAGCGTTTTGGCTGTAGACCAGTGCGTTCAGAAACTATGGAAAAAATTTAACACTTTCTGAAATTACAATCCACTCAGAAAAAATCGCATCTGTAACGTTTGACTAACAGGCACATGGAAGTTACAAATAGCCTTAACCTTAAATTCAACATATTGACGTGACATTGTCTCGGAATGCCAAATAGACGTGACATAAGAACGGGAAATCTAAACTTTCTCTAACTTAACTGTCAGATTTGGAACCCTAGGCGATCGAATAATTTATGAATGGTTTCCAAGTGATCTTTCTAGCTATCGTTGTAGATGATGATGTCATGGTTGTATATCTCATGATTATCTGCACCGGATGTTATTATGTTCATTAAATGATTGAATGTTGACCGAAAAGTTGTCATACCAAATGGCATAAATTTATATTGACAAGGTCCATTTGGAGTTAGAAATACTGAAATTTCGTTTCTCCTTTCCGAAAGTTGAATTTGCCAAAATCCATTTTAAATTATCAAACTTCTTGACATATGTGCATTTCCTATGCTGTCCATGATGGCACCCGGTCTTCAAATTCAAAATGAGATCATCTTGGTGAAGCTGTTCACTTTTCAATAGTCCGTACATATATGGCATGTATTATCTTGTTTATCCAAAAGAATAGATAGCTTTTGGCCCAAAGAAAATTATAAAATATGGATACGAGAGGACCATATTTTGTGTTAAAATTTATTTCATGATTGTACGGTGTAAATGTGACTTATACGCAAGATATTACATAGCTAATCTCTAGCTCGGCCAATAAGCTTATTTCACAAAAGTACCGGTAGCTGCCATTGGGTTGAGGGATCTTATCATGTTTTCTCATGGTTCATTATGCGCCTGTTATATATGTCACAATGGATAAATGTATAGCATATCTTGAGCATGGAAATGGCGTTAAGTGATTTACAATGAAATACACAAGCAATAAGGTTTCTACTTTGAACGAAGGTATGACTTCAGTGATGCCTCCTGAAGGGTACGATCAGTACACAATGCACGTTAATATAAATTAATTTACTTTTGTATTTCATTCAGATGGTTGGTTGGTTGATTGAAATTTTTACGGCGCACCAGCACTATGAGGCTATTTAGCGCCATACAAAAGGTTATATCTTTCATTATTTAAAAGTGGTAAAAGATTACGTATCGACCAGCGATACGAAACCAAACAGTTGAAGGTAAAACGATAAAATAGTAACGGTGATAAATAAAGTTTCCAGATCAACGGGGAGTGCAAATGATGTATGACAACTAAAGCAGATGAAAGGTAATTAAAATCTAACGACGGTATATATATAGCACATAAAACTGTTTAAGGTGATAGCATAAAAGCTATAACTTATGATAAATATTTACTTCCTTCAGGAAGTCTATAATATAAGAAATGCTAACTGTATCAAAGAGTTCCCTAATGTCATGCACATTGTAATAATGATTACGCGTAGGTTGGAGGTCGAAACACTCCAACATAAAGTGCTTAACGGTGAATGGTTCATTGCAAGATACGCACTCTGGTGGGTCTTCTCCTTTTAGTATGTAGGAGTGGGTTAAATAAGTATGACCAATTCGAATTCTTGCAATGACTACCTCCTCCCTACGGACGGCTCTGTAGGAAGGAGTCCATTCTCCTAGGGTTGGCTTGATGGCATGAAGTTTGTTATTCACGGCATCATTCCATGATGCCTGCCATTTCTGACGTACACATTCTTTGATACTACGTTTAAAATCCGTATACGGTGTATTAAAATGAGATGGTTCTAGTGATAGAGCCATTTTAGCAGCGCGGTCTGCTTTGTCATTACCTTTAATTCCAATATGGCTGGGTAACCAACAGTACACTATTTTGTGGGAGGTACTCAGCTCAGTATGTTTCAGGAGAATATTAGCTAATAATGGATTCTCCAGTTTTCTATTATGTAGTGACTGAAGTACTGATAGTGAATCGGAGAAGATGATGCTATTTAAAATACGCTTGCTTTCAATATATTGCAATGCAAGGTCTATTGCTCTGATTTCAGCTGAAAAAATGGATGTACCATTTGGCAAGCGAACTTTTGTTGTGTGTTTTCCACTAACGAAGGCTGCAGCAGCCTTTTCCTGATCTTTTGATCCATCAGTATATATTCTTGTATAATTTTCAAATTGGGCGATTAGTTCATGGTAAGAGTTGTGGAAGATGGAAGGGTTTGTCTCCGATTTTTTTCCATCGTGTAATGTGAAAAGTACCTTTGGTTGTTGAAGTAGCCAGGGAGGTGTTTCGGAGACGGTCGTTTTCAGAATTTTTGAAAGATCAATTTTGGTACTGTCAAGGCATGGTAATATTCTAATGCCAAAGGTAGGTATGACGTTTGGTTTATTGTCATATAAGGTTTTATATTTGGGTTCAAAAACAGCCGAAAAAGCAGGGTTCAGAGGGTTTGAGCTTAATTTGAGAGCATACTGTGCAGAAAGCATTTCTCTACGTTGTGGTAAAGGTGGTTCGTTCGCTTCAACGAGTAGGCTTTCACACGGGGATGTCTTAAATGCTCCCAAGGCAAGTCTTATTCCCTGATGATGAATTGGGTCTAGCATCTTCAAATAGGACTTCCTAGCTGAACCATAGACAACGCAACCATAGTCTAGTTTCGAGCGAATAAATGTTCTGTATAAACTGAGTATGACTTTCCTATCAGCACCCCAGTCGGTGTGCGCTATTACTTTAAGTAAGTCTAGAGACTTCAAGCATTTAGCTTTCAAATTCTTCAGGTGTGGAATAAAGGTCAGTTTTCTGTCGAAGATAATACCTAAGAATTTTGCTTCCTCAACAACTGGAATAGGTGTTCCGTCCAGCGTGAGTTTAGGTCCATCATGATGTCTTCGTAGCTGACAGAAATGCATACATACAGTTTTTGATTTCGAGAATTTGAAACCGTTAGTATTGGCCCAATTTTGAATCTTGTTGATATTTTGCTGTAATTGTCTTTCAATTGTATGCATGTGCTTGGATCGGTAACATATTAAAAAGTCGTCAACATATAGGGAGCAATCCACACCGGGAGTCAGACACTTGGTGATGCTATTAATTTTTATGTTGAAAAGCGTCACCGATAAAATACTGCCCTGGGGCACACCCATCTCTTGATCGTGCATATCAGAGAGGGTGGAGCCCACTCGTACCTTGAATTCCCTGTCTGAGAGGAAGTTTGATATGAACGAGGGCAGTCGGCCTTTTAGACCCAGATCGTGCAGGTCATTTAGTATTCCGTACTTCCACGTTGTGTCATAGGCCTTTTCCAGATCAAAGAAAACCGCTACTAAGTGTTCCTTCTTGATAAAAGCGTCGCGAATAAATGTTTCCAGTCTAACCAGATGATCATTGGTACTACGACCATAACGAAAGCCACTTTGGAAAGGAGATATTAAATTGTTGGTTTCCAAATACCATACAAGCCGAGAATTGATCATTCGTTCCATTGTTTTGCAAACGCAGCTAGTTAATGATATAGGTCTATAGTTGCTAGGATCTGCGCTATCTTTGCCTGGTTTGGGAATTGGTATTACTGTTGCTTCTTTCCAAATTTTTCGTACATTACCAGTAATCAATAAATCATTGAAGATTTCCAGAAGAACTGTAAAGGATGGTTCTGGAAGGTGTTTCAAAAAACTGGTAATGTATATCGTCAGGCTCAGCAGATGTATCATGGGCCTTATTCAAAGATTCCATAAGCTCCGACAATGAAAACGGTTGGTTATAGCTCTCTGAGTTATTCGATGTGAATTTCAACCGTGTTTTTTCTTTATGATCTTTCAATCTTCGGAAAGCTTCTGAATAATTAGACGATGAGGAATTTTTGGAGAAACAATCAGCAAGTACATTAGCTATTTCTTGTTTGGTATTGAAATTGTTATTATTTAGCTTCAGATGTCGGAATGAATTGTATTTTCCCTTTCCATTTATTTTGCGGATCGTGTCCCAAACTTTCTTTATTGAGGAACGAGAGTTTAAAGTTGAAACATATTTTTTCCATGATGCTCGTTTACTTTCTTTAATTATGCGGCGAGCTTTGGCCCGAACAATACGGTACTGAGTTAAGTTTTCGGGCGTTGGACGATTATTAAATTTTTTCAGTGCTTCTCGGCGTTGTCTAATGGCTTCTTTACATTCTTTAGTGAACCAGGGTTTTGGGGTTCTTTTACAATTCGGCGAGGACTTAGGAATGGATTCTTCTGCAATCTCAATTAAGACGGATGTAAATTGTCGAATAGGATCAATATCGTTTAGGACGGTATTCCTGTTAAGTCTAGCTGTACAAAGTGTTTCAAACTTGGTCCAGTCAGCTTTCTTTAAATTCCACTGTGGAATCGTGTCATCAATTGTAACGTTGGTGTTCTTAAGAGAGATTGGAAAGTGATCACTGCTGTGAAGATCATCAGCGACCTTCCAATTATAATCCAAAAGTAGTGAAGGAGAACAAATTGTCAAGTCGATACATGTGTATGTACCAGTTCCTGGGTGCAAGTACGTCGGAGATCTGGTATTAAATAGACACAAGTCGTGTCTAGTAATAAAATCTTCGACCCTTTTGCCCCTGTCGCTTATGTAATTTGATCCCCATAAAATATTATGGGCATTAAAATCACCGAGTAAAACAAATGGTGCAGGAAGTTGTTGAACAAGCGTGTCTAGTTCGTTTGGTAATAAGTTGGTGTTTGGTGGTATATAAATAGAACAAAATGTAATCACTCGATGTAGAGTGACACTCACAGCAATGGCTTGCAAATTTGTGTTTAAAGGGATGACGCTATGTGGGGCTCTATTGTTCACAGCAATAGAAACCCCTCCCGAGGCCCTGTCAACGTTCTGTAAGTAGGTGTTAAACAGGGAGTAGTTTTTAAGTGTGATGTTGTCCGTATCTTTTAAAAAGGTTTCCTGAAGGCATAGTATTGCAGGATCATACTCGTTTAAAAGCAGGAGAATATCATTGTAATTGGCTTTAAGTCCTCGACAATTCCATTGTATGATCGTGTTCTTCATTATAAGTTTAGATTGGAGATTTTGGAGCTAGGTTAGACTTTTCGCGGAGAGAATCTATATGGTTATTTCTACGGAGGAAGTACGGGGATGATTTTTTTGTTAGGTCTGGAGCTACTTTGAGAACATGGAGCAGTATCTTCTGCATCCATGCTCTCAATGTCCCCAAACCTGTTATAGAGTTTGATGGGGTCTTCTGACCCCTTTTGCTGCCTATTTCCTTGTGATCTGTTTTTGTTCTTTGGTGATTTCTGTTGTTGAGTATTATTGAATGTTGTTTGGGTAGATGCCGTGGTTCTTTGTGCTTGGTAATGGGGGGTGTTAGTGCTTGATGTTGACTCGGGTGCATCTGTCTGCGTTTGAGCGTCCTTCGTTGCCTTGGGATTGTTCTTCACTACAGTGGAGAAGGATGGGCCAGGAAGAGATGTTTTTGCCTGTACAAGCTTTCTGGCCTCTGGATAGGGAATGTTGGATGTATATTTAACCCTCTGTATTTCCTTCTCCTGTTTCCAGGTATCACAATCCTTGGAATTGGCGTGGTGCTCCTTTCCACAGTTGACACAATGCGGAGTGGCTCTACACTCAGATTCCTGGTGAGAGTGATCTCCGCATCGGCCACATATTTGGCTTCTTGAGCAGCGGTCTTCATGATGACCATATTTCTGACACTTATAACATCGAAGTGGATTTGGTATGTACACATCAACCTTCACTTGCAGAAAGCCAACTTTGACCACTCTGGGTACTGTTGGCTTGTTGAAGGTGAGTATAATGGTGTTGGTGTCCTGCAGGTTGTTGTTACGTTTAATACGTATTCTACGGACTGCAGTGACACCTTCGTTTTTCATCCCTTCAATGATATCCGTGTCGCTGACTCCAGCCAAGTCACGACAGCGAATCACGCCTTTGGACGAATTGAGTGTTGTGTGGGCGAACGAGGTCACTGGAATATCGAAAAATGTTGTCATTTTCTTGAGGTTTTCTGTTTGACCTCGTCGCTCACACTCGACAAGTAGGCAGCCCGATTTTAACTTTTTAACACCTTTTGGTGTTCCAATCAGTCCCATAATTGTTTTCTCGATCACAAACGGAGAGAGTACATTAAGCGGTTTTGTGGCATCTTTAGACTGTATAACCATGAAGCGTGGAAATGAATCCACACCACATGGTTCGTCATCTGAGTCAGATCCAGTTTTGGTACGCTTGAGTTGATTTTTTTTGGAAATATCCATGTTGGTGTATTTAAAATTCAGCACCCGTGCTCCCCGCCCACCAAGGAGCCCAACAAGGGGACACTTTTCAAGTGTCAGGGATACACAGATGTTATACTCAGTAGGTAAATTCACCTCCTGATTCATCCCATAAGACATACTCAGTCGGTAAAATTACCTCCCAATTGACCCGTTGAGCCACCGCCTTCTAGGAAGTCTTCTAAGACTTGGAAAAGGGAAAGTTAAAGGGATAGAATGTAGGGGCAACGGTGGTATCAAGAGAGATACAACGAGAAAGATAAAGAAAGTGAGCGAGTAAATAAAGACCTCCTAGGGCTCGGCGTGACCAGCCGATTTGTCGAGACCGGGCCCATCCCGACCACCCGTCTAGAAGAAGTAGAGGCCAAAGTAGTGTATTGCATCGGAAAGCCTCTGCTCAACTACCAGGATCCTTTCCTCCTCCGACACGGGTTGCAACCCACGGCAAACAGGTTGCCTCTACTTAGTCGCCTCTTACGACACGTAGCGAGGCACGGCGGGCCAATTCTACAACCCCGGACCCGCAGGGGGAGAAAGAAGTAAGGATCTGGATGAAATACGTTAATAGCACATATTAATTATATTGTTATTTTAACCCGAATGCCAAAGTAGACGGTTACCCTGTGTCTACTTACACAGTTTATCATTGTAATTAGCAAACGTATTATATGGCCCTGATGGTTTATAGGTTTAACGCAACTATAAGCACAGAATGCAAGTGATTTCTCCTTTTAAATTACGACAGAGTTGAGCCATAATGCAACAGTAAATTACTTTTAATCTACGACAATGAGTACCCGTGAGTTTATTATTGTTTAACCCATATTGTTACAGTAAAAAAGCAATAAACACATAGTACATCAGTTTGGAAATTAAATAATTTACATTCAAGTACTCTTGAGCAACATGTAAGACTGACAAACTTTAGAAAATGAGTACTGAATTGCTTTGGTGAAATGGAACGGTGATATATGACATATATTTGTTGTGTTTTCTTGATCGAACGTCAAATGCACACAAGCACATCTACCCTTACGTATCGTTGCTAAACTGATGTTAGAATCGTACACCACGCTTTATGACATCGAGTTCTTAAACCCAACACTGTGATCCCATAATTTCTATCACTGAAAAATGAACTACGAGCTAACCTTCAAACAAACAAGGAGAAGCCTCATAAATTTCATGATCCAGTTCAGAGCACTATCTTGCATTTTCTATAGCTTACGTACTGTAATAAAGTTCATATATGTAGCTTTATCTACTTCAGTGTAATTTATGGGTACAGCCTGAACACCGATCGCCATTCATAACACCATTATATAAGGAGTGATGCAATTCCTTTTGAAGCAGAAAGTTCAACGTCTCAATATGGGATTATCTTCGATTTCTCCAGGGGTGTGACATCCGACATTTATGAACTTTCTTGTTGACTAAGACAAATCGCAAGATATATAAATGAGGGCTGTCATAGCTTCTCTACAGGAGCTCCGAAAAAGGATCGAATATAATTACTCACGATGAAGGCCCCAGTCGTTTGTTTGATGTTTGCAATTTTGCTTGGGATCGTCTTTCTCAGAGGTAAGTATTCAATCATTTTTAGGAGGTACGTTCAATCTCTCTCTCTCTCTCTCTGTATATGTATATATATATATATATATATATATATATATATATATATATATATATATATATATATATATAGTTTAAACATATTTAACTTCGTGTTTACTATTTGAGATCTGAAAGCCACCACTAAAATTTCATATTTTGTTTTTTATCCTGCTTATATTTTTTTTTGTTTTGTCACTTACTAAATGAAGTGTTAGTTAGATTTATCGGTAATAGCTAAAATGTGAATGAAGTTCGGTAAGTTTAGAAAGTTTTAACTTGGTAGATGAAGAGACTTTTGTCTCTCAAAGGGGTTTATAAGGTCTTTAATTTATAAATAGGTTGTCATTTTAATCAGGTTGCAATATTACTTTTGAGCAATGCATCTGGTTCATAAAACTTAGTATGTGAATGTGAGGTTTAAACGTGTTCTAATCTTATAGTCAAAGATAACGTTGCAAACATCTTTTCTATGCTAAACAAGGTCGGAAGATTAGGAAACATTGAAGGGTCCATGATATGCATAGCACCAGTGCTGCCATTCATTATCTACAATTTTTGTAGAAAAATTACATAAGGGGAATGTGGTTGCCTTTAACATCGAAAACGAGAAACACAAACATTTGATTTGTCAAGACGATAGGTTTAGTAATTATGATCTCTAACGAAATATAACTCATTTACAGCCGAAGGAAGAAATGTGATCACGGTTGGTCAATGTTAAGTTGTTGCTACCTCAACATATGTCTTCCATGCAATCGAAATTAATTCCTTATGTGCATGAAATCGGAAAAGGGGTAATATTTTTATTTTAAAGTATCTTCAGTCAGGTTGAAAATTGTGAGAGTGATTAAACAAAAGCTATCGTGTTGACAGATTCCATGTTTGTGATTCTCGTTATATATATATATATATATATATATATATATATAT